>JAPYZC010000929.1:0-40013 GCA_030522665.1 Ichneumoninae sp. A BG-2022a
TATATATATATATATGTATTTAAAAAAAAATTTTGGAGCACGATAGGTTGAATGCGCATAATGCGAGTAGGCCGTATATTGTCGGTGGAAGTGACTGAGCGAATATTATCCGAGAATTTCCGAACTGCACAAGAGAGTGGAATAATGAAGTTGCTCGGTGATGGCTGTTGCAAGGCGGAAACTGTGAACCGGCCACCCTCGCGAGCTATTATTGGCCCTAGCGTCAAAACAACCGAGATTTATCCGTTCTTAATTTACGTCATTCCCGTTCCTCGCACTTGCATTTCTCGGGCCACGTCGAAGGGTACATCCGCTTCTGTTATTACCGACAAATTGACAAGTGTGCACTTGTCTATTAAAAATAAAAAGAAGAAACGAAGTCTCACTCGATCGGAAAGAATTTATGCCGTCTATTTTCTGGCGCCGCGATTTTTTTAAAGCCCAACGGTGACTCGACCGCGCGATAAAAATAAATGAAAATAAAAGTAAATAAATAACATATTCGTATCTCGTAAGGGGCGAAAGTGCGGCTCTGTGTGGGCAGGAGGCTTATCTCGATTTCGAAGGGACCTCGAGTACGCGTCACGCTCCAGAATACATGCGAGTTGTGAAACTAGAGACTTGAAATGTGAGAATTAAACGATCGGCGTAGCTGCAAGAGTGATCGACAAACGAGTTACAAGTTGTTGGGTGGTATATTATTAATAAAAATCGTTAAGCGCGATTGAATTTACTTTTTATCATCGATCGGCGACGTTCGACTCCGAAAATAAATTCCGTCGATCAGCCAGTAGCGAATGTAGGGCAGAGAGCCCTGGTTGTTTATTTTTTACATTTTTTTTCTTAATTAAATAAAAACGATTTACCGATTTCCAAGGACAAATTTGTGCGAAAGCGGAAAGCGATAAAATTATACGGAATTAATCGACTAAAAAGAATTGGGGCAAATAATGAGAAAGAAGAATTGGAACGTTCGGCTTCAAGCTGCAGATATCGGAACGATAAATATGAATGAAGCAAAATTGCATCATTCACGAGGTAGGCAGACTCGAGTGTTATCGAGGTTCAAACACGAGTATTATATGTATTATATATACGTATAATATATATATGTTTTATATATGTATATATATGTATATATATTAAGCTGTAATATATAACTGGAACTGAGTGAACGTGGTTAAAGCAGTCTTCGAGTGGTCACAGCGGTCACCGGCATCGGTTCGCAGCCTAGCCGAGGCGATAACTTCGTGGGAAGTCGTAATCGCGCCCGGTTTACTCGCACTTTATGTGTACACGTCGCACGAGCGTTGACTCGAACGACACTCGCGAGAATTGGAGTTTCTTATAATAAGAGCGGACAGAAACACATTGCCGGTAATGACGATGCCTATCTTTTTGCTTCCTCATGGAGGAAGCTTTGTTTGTTTGTTTTTTTAACTACAATCGGACTTTTTATACGTGCTAAGAAATTTTTCATTATTAAACTGAACTGATAACCGATAATTACGAAATGGATTTATTGATCAATTACTTAACTGCGAATAATATATTTTTTTAACTTGGCATCGAGACGTTGAGGACGGACTTAAGGGGATATTGATCGATTTGAAAAAATGCATTGCCGGTAGTGTCGATGCTTATTTTTTTTTCGTAACTACTTCGTCGATTTCAATTGTTTTTCCGGTTGATGTAGAGCTTCGAACTTTTTTCCTTGTGGTTGTCTTTTCTTCAACTTCTCTTTTTCGTTTTTCTCTTTCGATTTCGCATCGTCGTCCCCGTTGATATTTAAAAAGAGATGTTAACTTAAATGCAATGAAAACTAGTACGACAACCCAATAAAACTTCAGCTATCGTTCAAATTAAATTACAGTTAGGATCAGAGCTGGGCAAAGTACCAAAAAATACTTCAAGTAAAAAGTACAAAGTATCACAAGTACTTGAAATGTCAAGTATTTTTTGTACTTGAATTATTTCTCAAGTATTTTTTCCAAGTATTTTTTGCAATTAGGTTCGTAGCTTCAAACGTTATCTAGGCTGGAAAAAAATTACTTTACTGTAAATATAATTTTTTTTACTTGGCGTCGAGACATTCAGAACGCAATTAAGGTGATATTGATCAATATGAAAAAAATAAAAAAAAATAACCTAAGAGATTAAATCCTGCCACGTGTAAACGAGAAATCGATGTTTGCACAATCACGTATGCATTTATTTGTGCAGCCTGAGCAATTCGCGCACGTTATCCCTAACGGATAGCGAAGAGCTGTGCACGGTAACGACCTTTCGATCTCCCCCCGGAGAATCGATAATTGCCTTATGAACAAAAAAAAAAATATCGTATTGAACTCAATGATCAATTTTCTCTATAATCGATCCCAGAGATGATAATTATTTCCGGTATATTTAACCGATTACGCAATCAAAAGCATTCCAAAGAATTTTTTTCTCAATTCCGATGAAATTGAGAAAAATTAAACTCAAATTAAAGAAACAAAAATATATAAATAATGTATAGCAAAGTATATGATTAATAAATATATATATAAGTATATAAATAAAATATTAATATATATATATATATTATATATATAATAATTATTATATATATAAGTATATAAATAATGTATGTATACAAATCTTTTGTAATAGGTAATCGGTAAGTATGAAAGTTTGCAAACTTTCCGCCAAGAAGGACGACAGTCAAGAAAAGGCAGGTCCGATCGCACAATTCCGTTTCCACTGACCGATGAATCGCGTCATCAGGTACGAAACACCGTCGCGGTACGGAGCGACTCAAAGTGCTTTAATGTGACTCATTATCGTTGCAAGCGGCGGTTATTTACTCGGCACTTACTCGAGCGTGTGGATACTCCTTGTCATACCTACGTAGTTACGCGTGTGTGTGCGTGCGCCTCTGCATACGTTAATATCCGCGGGCGACTCGGGCGACAGAAGTGTGCGAGTTCAGAAAACTCGTGGCGTCGTTAACCGATCGTTCGAGTTCGTCGTCACCAGCCGTAAACTGTCTCATCTCTCAGCCTCGCAGAATCTGCGTTGGCACGCACGATTGATGCTCGCACCGCCTCTCAGCACGAGTCGAGAATCGGAGATGTTTCCCTCGCTCTCCGCGCACCGCGGAAACATCGGCGAGAACGCGTAGTGCGCGTTCGGCACATTTCTTCGAGCTCACTCCGTAACGTTCGAGATATAATTACGAGATAAAAGTATCTACCGATAGGTCGTCGGAAATCCCTCGGCCACACTGCGCGTAACTTTCGTCGCCTCGCGTGAAACTACGATGAAACAGATGCGCGCACGAGAAGGCACGGGCCGATTGTTCGCGAGCAACCGCAGAGTCCAACTGGCGGCTCGTTCGAGGCTCTCGCAGTGTATCAAACGCTCGTGCATCGACAATTCACCGGAGCAGTCGTAGCAGTCGGTACGACGATTGCGACTGCTTGTTTAACTGCAAGTGGCGAGCGGCCTAGCTCGCTAACCACGTGGCCGCGATATACGCGAGGAGCGGGGACAGTCCGAGCCTCTCCGGCGGATGCATCGATGCCTCGACGTTTCGCGAATCGCCGAGTCGATCGCGTGTAACTCGTAATTAAAAAAAAATTAATCAAGATCACCTCGTGTAAAATTTTTTTATGATTGTTTTTTTTTTTTTTTTTTTGGTATTTATTTTCTATTTTAAAAAGGACCTTTAGTGGAAATTCATACTAAATTAAAATAACGCGATCCGTTCGCACCGTTCAAGCAAGAGAATTTATGATTTTTTTTTTTTTTTTCTTTTTTTTGTACCGCGAATTTTTTGTCCGTTGTCTCTGCGATTTCGCGGAGCACGCCGAGCCACGCCAGGGTAAAGTCCCGTGGCGTACTGTTGCGAATGCAAAAGTCGAGTGCGCAGCCGAAACGCACGGGGGAGTTCGCGGCAGCACGATCGCCCGCCTCAGTACCCTGCACCGCGGCCACGACCGCGACTACGACTGCCTGCTTCGAGCCTCCTTGGCTTTCCGAGTCACTTTTTGTACACGCCGTTTCGTTCGCTCGCGCCTGCGAGGACGCCAGTTCTGCAACGCGACACGTCGTCAGCGCCGAGCCACAGTAACGCGCTAACCATTGTGCGTTCGCTGCCGTGCTCGCGCTGGTGTAGGAGCGATGTGCGAGAGATAGCCGAGATGGATGCGCCCGGCGATCGCTCGAACAAAAGAACTTTTTATTTTTAGCGTCTGACCACGCGAGTTTTTACTACTTGCAAAAAGGTGATAATTTAAAGCGTCGTGAAGTTATGGAATCGGCGTTTCAGCAACTTAACTCGGTAATGCTTCGTCCGAGACTAAAATCACTAGGGAGCTTTTTTGTAGACAACTTTTCGATCTACAAGAAAGGTCCTGTATGTGTTTAGTGTAAGTCCAAGCGTTAAAGAGTTTTATGGAATTTGAGTCGTAAGTTGGTTGCCATGATGATTGAAAATGTTTTTAGCATCGTAGCTCGCTAACGCTTCGTCTGTCGATTAATATTCATCTGACCTTTTTGATAGAACAGTTTGAGATCTACAAAAAAGGTCATATATATTTTTGACGTCGGATCGACCCTTAAATAGTTATGGACAATATATTTCATTTTTTTCTCCAATAACTTGCACCGGTTTCGATCCAAATACGTCTACGCGATGAAATTACTCTCATCGACCGGCCGCGCATGTCGAGTGAGATTCGACGTTCTTAGTCAGCCCGTGAGTTAGTCATATCGGGGAGATTTTTGGCAGTGGTGTAGTGCCTATTTCGGCGCGAAGCCCGCTTCCCAGCTAGAGGTTACGGGCCTTTCGTGATCAGACGCTTGCGCGTGGCGCGAGTTCGCGTGGAAACGGTCGCGGTCCCGACTTTGTACAGACCATTACGGGGTTTAACTACTTTCGGCCGACTGGACAATCGACGAACGTAAGTAGATACGGCCATGCCCGATGATGGCTTTCCTATACAAGCAGAAAACAATTTATTGGATGGCCACCGTTTATTTGGTTTAAGTAAAATATTTATTTGATTTAAATAAATATGTATTTAAATTAAGTAAATAGTTACTTAAATGAAATAAATATTTATATCATTTAACATTATCTTTATTTTATTTATATTATTTAACATTATCGTCTATAACATGATCTCGGGCGAGCGGCTGACTATCAGTGGATTCACCACTTTACATGCTCGCAAGGCGGGAATGCGGGTTTTGCAGATTGCATTTGCATTTGACCTTTCTAAAAAAAAATTTTTTTAAATAAAAATAGTTCACAATAGTCATAACTTGATTTAATTTTCGGAAGTATCTTGCCAAAGTATGCGGGCCGATTAGGCCGACTGGCAAAGAGTCGTACGCCGGCGTCGAGACTCGAGGCAGGAAGTACTTTTATTGTGCTCCGCCCGCCCTTCTCAAAGCCGAAGCCACGGCTGGAGCCGATCGGCCGTCTCCTCTACCACTCATCCCCACCGCGACCGAACTCCCGAATTTTTTTTCGAACGTCCCTCGTTCTTTCAGTCGATCTTTTTTTTTCTTTTTTTTTGTCTAATTAATCAATACTCGAACCGCGCTCTCAGCGCAGTGGTCCGCACCCGCTCACGTGGCTACGCACCGTCCATGGAGAATATGCGAAAAGGCAATTCAGAAATCCTCCTCGAAATTCCATGAAAGCCTCGGACCAATTATGTGAAAGAATTATAGTGCTATTTTTCAAATCTTACGATTGTAAATAAAATTAAGCTGTATCGATATGATAGCAGATCATCGGGTGACTTTACGCTCCGTAAATTCGATAAATTAATAGTCAACACAAATAACGATAAAAAAAAATGAATTTAAGATAACCTAAGTCTGAGACACGAGACAAGGCCGAAAGTCGATGCAGACTATGCAAAAAGGTAATTCAGAAATCCTCCTCCAAATTTCATGAAATTATGCGAGAGCGTTACAGTGTTATTTTTTAAATCTTACGATTTTAAATCAAATGAAACTTTATCGAAATGATAGCAGAGCATTGGATGACGGTACGCTCGATAAATTCGATAAGTTATCAGTCGACACATATAACAATTTTTTAAAAATATTTATTTACAGTAAAATAAGTCAGAGACACGAGACAAGACCGGAAGTGGATGGAAATGAGGAGCGCGGAGACGCCGATCTCGATGGAATTTAAAGGAAACTTAGGGCTGCGACGGAAGCGTCGGATGAACGAAAGAAACTTTCCTGCTATCAAATACGGGTAACAGATGTGCGAGCAGCTGCTGCATGAAAATGCGAGCTATCTGTGCTGCGCTACGCACGGTATACATGATGTAATCTTTAACATGTTGTGTACATATATCTATACGACGATAGATACCGTTATCGAGAATCTGAGGATTTTCTCGGTGACGACATTCTATCCTCTAAATATATATATTTCAAAAATAATTCACTGTTTAATGATTTTTTTTTATTGTTGTAAACTCCGAATAAGGAAGTGCACTCTTTCCCGCTCGCCGTCATGTTTCACGGGCCCTCCCTTACAATTCTGAGGATTTTCTCCGTGACGACATTCTATCCTCTATATATATATATTTCAAAAATAATTCACTGTTTAATGATTTTTTTTTATTGTCGTAAACTCCGAATAAGGAAGTGCACTCTTTCCCGCTCGCCGTCATGTTTCACGGGCCCTCCCTTACAATTTCTGCGGTGTCGCGAAAACAATGGTTAAAGCCCTCCCTTACAATTTCTGCGGTGTCGCGAAAACAATGGTTAAAATTTGTCGGAAGAAGGCAAACGCGCGTTAATCTGATCCCTCTTTCTTTATTTCGCTTCCTCCACCGGTGTTTATTCTTCGGCTCCTGTAATAGCCGCTCCTTCTCGTTCGCTCTTACTCTTTTCCCTCTTGCGCTTTCGTCGCTGCCTTCGGCTCTGCAAAGAAGGAAGTAAAAGCACGACAATGGGGGGGGGGGGGGGGGGGGGGGAGGGAAGAGAGAATACTCTCGGGGAATAAGGGTGGGCAGAGACCTAAAGCGGGCCGCGCGCGGCTCTAAAAAGAAACCGAGAAAAATGAAACAACGAAGGAAGGAGCCTTGTGCAGAAGGGTATGCACAGAGAACCGCGCACCGTTGCCTCAGAGCCCAATTAGCAATTTAAGGCAATAAGCGGGCCCGCGCTTCCTCGCTTCTTCCTCCTTCTTGCTCTCTCCCCACCCCGGACGACTGTTATACACGAGTCGCACACATTCGTCCTCGACAAAATTATTGCATGCCCGGGAGCCCCGCGAACGACATCGGACAAAGTATATGAACTTCCTCGATGCGACTTCTCCATCGTACCGGCCTCGCGTTGCACCCCAAGCGGCAAACGGCGCCCGCTCGCTCGTCTCGGTCACCAGCGTGCGTCATCCCTCGCATAAACATTACCGGCGCGCAAACTCACCGCGAATACACCGCAATCCCTCCCCACTCTGAACGCCCCCAAAAACTGTTAATTATCATACATTTTTTACGGTTATTTATTATAATTGTTATTATTATTATTTACAGAAAGAAAGTTAATAACTTATAAAATCTGCATCGTACAGTTAACATTAAGTAGACAAGTATTTGTCGAGACTATTTTTAAATTGGTTGATTGTCTGATTCGATCACTTGGGCACGATAAAAAAATTATTTCGTAAAATCGGAATGCGAAATTTCGTGAAAATAATTTTGTTAAATAAGTGAGAAACTCGTTTGTTAAGGTTTGAATATAAAAACCTATTTCCCATGTCGTAAACAATTTCAGTTTGTGCTTCAGTTTGTAAAACTGGAACCGGATGGTGGGTCGAAAAATTAACAAATAAAAAATTGTGGACGCTTGTGGACAATAAGTTGTTGTAAAAAAGCAAAATTTTTTTAACTGTCTACCGTATATTGAGGGGTGGTGAAGACATTCAGTCGCAATTTTTTAAGACTCATTTTAAGCGGGTGTCAGTTAAAAAACAAATAATTTGACTGATTTTTGTGATATTATTTTTACATGCGATATTATACGCGATTATTACTGCAGCGTGGGTGGTCCGGGAGGAGTGTGCGACGCGTCGAGTGTAACTCAAACTTTTATTATGACTGTAGGTCGAATTCGTTTGTGAGCACCCGTGGTCTTGTTCGGTCAACGACGGCTGCAACCGAGTAGCATAATAAAGCACCCGCAACGATGAAAAACAAAGGGGGGGGGGGGGGAAAAGAAAGAAGAATGAAAAAAAAAAATTTCATTGCCCTACACGCATGAACTGCCCGCCGTTCATTGGATAACATGCATGGCTGAGTGATACATCGGAGGCCGGCTCTCACACACGCGAGACGAGATAACGATTGTAGCTCTTATCGATGCACTCGACAAACATTCGTCGCTCGATGCATACACGTTATATATATATATACAAATATATATCTAAGCCATATCCCATGTAGTACCTCATTTCTCAACCCTTTATCGTCCCCCCTCGTTCTCAGAAACGACCGAGTGCGTCATTCGGGAGAGTTTCGTTGCGGAGACAATTGCGCGAGAGGGAGGGGGGCGGGGGGAGGGGGGGGGGGTGCAGTGAAAATTCCCGCAAACTCGATTACTTAGCCCAGACACACGACGTCACGGCTGAGCCGAACCGAAGGGAAATTTCGCAATGACAATTATTTCTCTTACATGCCGCGAATGTACAGTAACTGTCAGATAAATGTCCGAAAGCAACGTCAACCGCGTGTTTCGCGAAGACGAAAAGGGACGGATCTCAGCTGGAGAAGATCGGTGACGCTGAATAAACTATCCTAGTTGCTTAGGAGAGAAATTCTGCAAGGAAAAGCGTCCGTGTGCAGAACAAACAAAAATTACTATTAATCGCATTTTTTGTTTTAGAACTCTTCGATAGAAATTCAAGATTTTCTTAAGAATAGGTTTTTTCACAAAAATCGCTGATTCGTTTGTAACAAAAGTACGATCGGAGAATTAACAAATACAAGATTGTGTATCTTTGTGGACAATAAGTTGTAAAAAGTACGAACTTTTTTGACTATTCATAACCAGTGCAACCCTCTTCAAACGCCACCGCTTCGTTACCTAATTTTTATGTAATCGTTTGCAAGTACATAAGAACGCATGAGATTTTTTTCAAAATTTTTCTCGCGCCCGTTCCAAAGTAATGTTTAGGAGGAAAAAAGTATATGAAAAAGTCGTTGCAGCAGCGTGCTACAAAGCCGTTCAATGAACCTCGTTCTTCCACAGTTTCGCACAAACTATCGAACCCGTATCTAGCAATAGCTCGAGTTTCAACGTAATACAAAGTCGTAAGTTCGGAATTGGAAGTGTAGCAGCGGCGGCCCTTGCCGCAAATCAATGAGGAATAAGGTCGCTGGTTGAACAGTGGTAAAAGACGAGCGTGTATCTACGCTATGTGGAGTGTAAGGCACACTACGGCGGCGCGTTGCTGTCGATAAGCGACGAGGGTTCATTCGGGCAATTCGATAGCGTGGAGCGAGGGGATGGATAAATATAGTTTAACCGGAAATGTCGACGATCTGTCTTGTTGTAGAGTCGTCGCTCGCTCGGCTATACGAATGTTCGCTGCTTGTATTATAAATGCGAATCCAAAGACAGTTGGACGGCCTGTTGGAGATCGATCGCCAAGTTTTTCGGCACAAACTCCTATCGCTTCTGCACGGTAAAAACTATTTCTACAAAAGTCTGTAAGAAACATTTCCGGTCCAAAAGCGTTCACAATTTTTTTTTTTTTGACTTTACAATTGTTTTCGTGTTAATCTGGCTATTTTTGTTATTACTGCTAATTGTCAACTTCTACAATTTTTACCATTTTTTGATTGTTGATTATACAATAACATTTTTTAATTTTATTAAAAGTAAACTTTTAAATATAATTTTAATGAAATAAACTTTTTAAAAATACTTTTAGGATTTTGGAGTTGAAAATACGGTTTGGCGACAAAAATGGAAATTATGGACCACCGTGGGCAAGATACATCGGTTAAATGTACAAGTTTTTTTTTACTGTGCATTCGTGAAACAGAGAGGCATGCCTCTCAACAATGTTTCACCAGTACAAGCGGGAAGTGGCAACTATGGGTAACTATAGATGAATACAGGCTTCTGATATGCAGAGTGACGATACGGTTTAGCCACGAAGCAGTCGAGCAGTCGCCGAAGGGAAGAGCGACACGTGATGTGTAATGCAGGAACAACGCGATAGCAGGGCGTGGGCATACGTATATGAACGTTCAGATATAGCGACCGCTATTATCAGAGGCTCGGAGTGTATCGACAAGCTGGCGAAAGGTACGAACCGCAAGACAGGAAACTACCATGAGAGTTCTATGCACCCAGATGGTCGTAGCTAATCGTATTTTCATCGTTGAACATCACTGACCGATTTTAACTTCTTCGAACGTCAACCATACGTATTTACGAACTGATCAAAAAAATTTATATCGAACTTCAATTCTGATCCGAAAATTGGGAAAATTCTTCAAGTGCCATTTCTCGAAAAATCGAATAAAACGCAAACATTTTGAACGTCCGAAGCACACGTGATCGTAGCCTTTAAGGTCGGGCTAAAGATCAACACAACATAAAAATACATTGAATTCATTTTTCTCCAATACGATTTTGTATTAAAAAAACTACGCACACCCGCAATTCGTTTTTCATTTACAGAATCGTTTCGGAGAAAAATGCATTCGACATTTTAAATATTTTTCTCTGATACGCGTTTAGCCTCCCCTTAAGCGAATTTTTATAAGTTCAAGCTTTTTATAAGTGCAGCTATAAACGGTGACGAATATTCTGTAATACGCCTTTCGCAGAACAAATGCCAAATATCTGCGTACACAGTAAAAAATAATTTTCCAAATCGAAACACAAAGATTCGTGAAAACAATTTTGTTAAATAAGTGACAAAATGGAATTTTTATTTGTCGTGTCACAGCCAGTTTTACTTTATACTTTTCTTTGTAAATCTAGAGCTGGACGGTGCGATTGGAAATTTAACAAACAAAAATTGTGGGCGTTTGTCGACAACAAATTGTTGTAAAAAGTACAAACTTTTTTTACCGTGTACAAGCGACCAGACTCGGAAGCTGGAAGCACGGTGTGTAACGTCGAAAGGGAAAGTTACTCCGTTGGCACGGGTACGTAAAGTCGATGGCACAAAGGTACAAGGACCGGGGACTGCCGGGGCAAGAGCAAGGGCGCGCCAGGGTTGCTGGAAAGGTAACCTTGACCCGAGGATGAACGACCCTCCGGGAGCGCGTGGCTCCCCTCTCATCCTCCCGCCCTTGTCTTCTTCCCGACGCTATATACCTCTTTTGCGGGGATTGCTCGACCCACGGCCACCACCGCGACTTTCATCCAGCGGCCACTCGCCTCCACCCCTCCGACGCTCGTCCTTTTCCACCGCGCGGCGATGGGGTAGCGACGCTTGGCGTCGCGGAGCTACGACCCCTTTCTATCCCTTACTTTCTCGCATCCCTCTGCACACTGCTCGACCAACTATTTCTTTCCGTTTTTTCTCTCCCTCTCTCCATCCATCCCTTTCTTTCGCAGAATCTCCCGCCCGACCGTCTCACTCTCGTATCGTACAGGATGCACCAAAACTTGTCAATCGACAAAAAATTTATTTTCTTATTTCGGAAATCATTTTGGGGCGTTAGGGGATCAAGAATTTTTCTACAAATAAAATCATGAGGTTATTAGGGATACAATAATTGAGGTGGTTAATTAGTTTCTTCGTTTGTTCTTTTTTTTTGTATTTCGTTTCCGATCCAATGCACTAATGTGAATGCACTTGTGAATTAACGAAAAATGAAGATGTTCTTATTCTTTTCGCAAATAATTTTGAGGCATTATCGGACCGAGAATTCTTCGAAAAATAACATCGTAAGGTTATCACGAAGAAAAGAAAACATAACAAAATGTCTACAACTCATAAAATTAAAACCATCAAAATTTACACCAGAATTTGTTATGTTAATTCGCAAACTGAAGTTTGAGGATTTCGTCGTTTTAATGCAATTTTTTATCTATTTTTCACCGCTGATTACGAAACTACGACTCAAAACTTAACTATATCTTCGGAAACTCGTGTCAGGCGTAAAAAACTAAATGTTCAAAATTGGATCGGTTAATCAGACTACTCGATTGTTTAAAAAAAAATCCTTCCCGATCTAACGAGCCAAAGTGAGTGCAAGAAATTTTTTTTTAATGTCCACTTTTACCAACAGATCGATATTACTTTTGCTGGACGGGGACGATTATTTTTTGTACATCCTGTACGCGCCGTCAGCTCGCGAGCACTCTGCGTAAAAATTCACCGCCGCGTAGGGTCGTATTCCCCGTAGCACCGTCAATTTTTTTGAAACCCCCTCGGTACAGTTCTCCCTCCCTTCTTTTTCCCGATACCCACCGGAGCTTTCGCCCACTCGTCGGTCCCTCCGCCCGGCCGAGAGGAGCGGTGAAAGTGACGAGAGGCATACACCGAACGAAGGCCGCGCTGCGGGAACCGCGGGGGTGGAACGCGTTGGTAGAAAGAGAAATTTCAAGGCCAACGGCAACCCCCGCGGAGGGAGATCCGGCGGGAAAGCTCGAGGACTCGGTTCGCCGGCTTCGGTACACATACACAGGCTAATATATCCACGGCGAGGCCGGTAGCGGTGGAAACTGCGCAGCCCTCTGGAATTCAGAGAGTTAACGTGCCCGCTATATTCGCATTCAACACAACGATGGGATTTTTTTTTTTTTTTTTTTAAACCTTACAAATTGCAAAGTGCGTACTGTTTACGCTGTGTACTGCACGGTCACGTTCTTCACATTGAAGTGTTTCGAGCAGTGCACCCAGAAAAAAAATTATTTGGCGGCCACCGTTTATTAAGATTAAGTAACTATTTATTTGATTTAAATAAATATTTATTTCATTTACGTAACTATTTATTTAATTTAAATAAATATTTATTTTAATCAAATAAATATTTTGCTTAATCTTAATAAACAGTGGCAGTTAAATAATTTTTTTTTCTGGGTGTGGTGAGCAATCGCGAGCTGCAGACTTGCTTCGTGTTGGGTCAATTGTGAGCTTTTGTTTTTACGGTAAAAGTCGATAAAACAGTAATCAATCGATTTCGACCACTGAGCGTGGTTGGCTTATCGATTCAGTTGGCAATTAAAAAATAGCGAGCGGACATAGAGATTATCACGAATGCGATGACGTGCGAAGCACTGAGTAGCGTTGCGCAGGGACGAGCGGCGGAGTCAAAGGAACGAGCGATTACCATTTTATGCTGTGCACGGCTCAGACGAGTTCTTCATACTCGAGTGTCTCGAGTAATCGGAGTAACGTTCATCCCTTATTTTATTTATTTATTCCCCTCGAAGAGTTTCGCCCTTCACCCGCCTTTTACTCCCCGAAGAGGCACTCGAGCCTGTTTTGCAGTGGGACAAAAACAATGTCAAAAATGCTTGATAGCTTGATGGAAAAAAAAAAACGGGAAAAACAAGACGCAAAGTCCAGGAAGCCAAAGTCAGTCATCGTCGTTATTTGTCGAGAAATCCACGGCTAGAGCCGAATTGGCTCGACAGGTGGGAAGCGGACCAGAGACCTTGACTAATACTTTCCGCTTGGTCCACAACTACGTATTCCCTCGTAGCCAATTAATAAAATTCCGTTAGATCGAAATCCGGTTTCGTCCTATCGTCATTTGTACAATTTTTTTTTATTATTATAAAAAGGCATTGTATTCCGTAGCCGCGATTATTAACTTGATGGGCTCGATTCTTATTTTTTTCACGGACGAGCAATGCGAAAGTTTCTTAGGGGCGGATTTTATATTGGGTTGTTAAGGACTCACCGATTCGGCAGATGGTTATGGGCGCTTTTGGTATCTGACCATAATAAAATATGTGTACTAATCGACTGTTTTTGTACGCCTAGTACGCGCGAGTGATTGATGATGATTAACCGTTCTTACCTGGAACAGAATTAAAAAAACAAATACATTATTATTATTTTTTCTCAGACGTCTGCGGCGTTAAAGAAAAGAAAAGAAATTGTCATTTATTCTTTAGTGTAGCAGTTTGTTTTCTCGCCAGGATTACCGACCGTTGTATGCATGTAAACGGAGCGAGTATTCGCGATTCCTCGCGGCTGAGCCATGAAGCGGGACAACGCGAAAGTTTTTCTGACTAAAGTTAATTGCCGTCTCGGTTTCGGGCGATCGGTTCGATGCTTCGCGCTACATCGGCCACCTGTACGATATTCGGATTCGTGTTAGTTTCCAGTTGCGCAACGATGGTTCACCGATAGCATCGTCCTTTCGCTGCGAAAGGTCGATTTTCTACGACATATCTTGCGAAGTGTGCCATCGTCATTATTTCGGAGTGAGAAACGATCTTCGGTGATCAAAGGCGGCAGAATCGATGCCTCTTCGGGAGAATCCACGTTATTGGGCAATATCGAGTTGCGGCGTTTCGGGCTCTCCTCCTCGATTGAACGACGAAGAAAATAGAAAAAAAAGCCCAATGCGTCATATTCCTTCGATCCGGGTCAGACGGGTATGTGGAGCGCGGTATATCGAATTCGGGTATTATTAATGTCAAGATGAAATATTTTTTATTTCATTATTTTCCGACGAGTACAACGGAAAATACCACCAGGTTACCGATAGACAGAGAATTCCGCGACCCGATCTAATGACCTCGCGTTAAAATATTATGGAGCATGGACTGTGTCCGAGATAGGGGAGTTCTGGGCTGCGCGAGTCGTTCGACCTCGCGAGCGGAAAGAACGGAAATTGCCACGCGGACTCAATTTTTTTTACAAAAACAGGAATCGGCTCATCCTGGGATAAAAAAGTCGTAGATCCTAATAAAAAAAAATTATTCTTGTCATTTGTCAGCCTCAAGTCATTGTTGATGTTGCCAGTTAAGGTAAAATATGTTTTTAAAAAATTCTCATGTTACACCGTTCCGTGGTTTCTTAAGCCAATACCGGCGGGACGATTTTCTATGTAGGACAATCATGAACTATTGAAATCATCGTTGTACAGAGACTTCTTCAAACGCGACCAACCCGGACAACCTAGATAGCGTAGATAGCCAGTGCGAACGCGGGTCGATCGATTCGCCAGTCCAGTCATCAATTAGGCACGTGTGATATCGGGAAATCGTACGAAGAAATTACAAAAATAAATTACCAGCTTGTGGATTCTGGTGTAATTTGGTCGAATTTAATTGGCCGTTAACTAGATCGTCCACGTTGACGGACGGTTTCTTAAATAACCAAATGGGGAACTATTTCTGTGCGCTACTATCGGACATTCCGTCGAAAAAGCGAAGACCCTTTCCATGTGTTCTTCGCGGGTCTGCCCTTTGGATTATGACACGATATCACAATTGCATTGAAACAATTCGTCGTTTTCCGAGTTCTGAAATCTTCGTTCGAGCCTACACCCTGGACTGGAACCGGCGATCAGTTTGGCTCGGCTCGCTCGGAGATAATGAACATTCGGGTTATGAATTAGGGGTGTTCGCAGAAGCGGAGGAGCTCGACAATAGTCGAGTCACGACTAGTCGCGCTGGATGCGAACAGGCTTCGTTGTTATTATATTGTTCGGAGGGCACTGATAGCACCCTATTGTATTTATGTTCCGTCCCTTACGTGTTCAAGGGAAGCTTTACAGTGAGTTTTGGCTTTATTAAGAAGATAGAACGGTTACTCGAAACCTCAAACCATCTCGTCAACTGTTAAATACATCGCTTCGATTTTTCATCTACCAAAATGTCATGCTTATATCTTCGTGGATTTAGATGAAATACTTTACACACATCAATGTACAGCTTTTGTAGGTAAGACTTCAATCTTACAGATGTCCCGACTTCTGAATAATAATTATGTTAACAATAATAATAATAACAAGTTAACGACCAATGGTTAACGCCATTATTTCCGGTTATTATATTAATCGGAGGACACTGAAAGCATCGTATTCTAGCTATGATCCCAGATCTCGTTTTTAGGGGAGGTTTTACATCAAGTTTTGGCTTTATGAAAAAGGTAGAAGGCTTAATCGAAACCTCAATTTATCCTGCCAATTGTGGAATACTGATGTATTCCACAATTGGCAAAATGGCTTCATTGGCTTGATTCCAATTTTTCATCCACCAAAATGTTATTCTTATATCTTCGTGGATTTGGATGAAATTCTTTACACACATTAATGCGTAGCTTTTGTAGTTGAAACTACAAGGTTACAGGAGTCTTCATTTCTGAATAATAATCTATAACTTTTTATTATAATAATAACAATAATTATAATTATAATAGAAAGTTGACCACAAATAGTTAACGCCATTATCCCCGGTTATTATTGTATTATTCGGAGGACATTGAAAGCACCGTATTCTATCTATGCGCTAAGATTTCATTTTTAGCTGAGGCTTTACAGTGAGTTTTGGCTTAATGAAAAGATAGAACGCTTACTCGAAACCTCAAGCCATCGTGCCAACTGTTGAATACATCACGACTCCGATTTTTGATCCATCAAAGCTCACATACTTATATCTTCGAGGATTTAGACGTAATTCTTTATACACGTTAAAGCTCAGCTTTTGTAGGTGAAGCCGCAATCTTACAGGAATCTCCATTCCTCAATAACAATAACGATCATAATAACCATAATTATTATAATTACAATAAAAAGTTGACCACGAAGGGTTAACGCCATTATCTCCGGCTAACACGCAAAAAGTGATGTGGCTAAGTGATTATTATAAAAAGGTATCATACGCGGTTTCGAAGTTAACAGTACTGATACATCGATAATAACAATAACCGAACTGATCGGTCAGCGTAAAAACTTGATTGGCCGAACGACAAAGGCATGTCAAAGAGCCCATTGCCGAACGCGCGCCGTCCAAGAATGGCAGCCTAAGCGAGGGAAAAAAGTGCAGGTCAATAAAAAAAAGTAGTAAGAACGAGGGCATGAGAAAAGAGACGGAAAGCGAGTGCGTGTATGGGTGTGTGTATGCGATCGAGAAGCTTTTGGTCTATAGAGAAAGACGTGGTCGGAGAAGGAGATACACGATATCGGTGGAACGTCCGGTTGGAAGCGGAGCGAGCCAGTGAAAAGGGTGAAACGAGGGGCACCCAGCTTCCAGGAAATCCACGGGGCCCGCGGTCAAATTATTTATGGCGATGCGAAATTAAGAGTCCCACTCTACCGTTTGTGAGGAGGACCGGGCGATCGAGCGAGACGCCGATTTACGTCCTTGGCTTTCGCGGCGCGTCACGTCGCCCCGCTGCTCGACGGACCCAATGCGCGACTACGATGATGATGGCGTCTTTCTTTCATTCTTTCTTCATCCTCCTCTCACGCGCTCCTTTTCGCCGCCTCGTTCCGGACCTCGTTCGTCGAACGGGCGCTCCAAACGGCCGGACTAGCGGACGGCGGATATAAAATACATAGTGAAGATGACTAACCGGAGCAAACACGACCCATGGTTGCGACTCCGGAAAAAGAATTTGGCGTGAATCATTCATCGATTGAATGACGTTTAATTCTTATTTTTTTTGTAATTTTACTTTGTTCAATGTTGGGTTAGGTTTCAAACTTCAAGACCGGCGGGTCAAGCGGACGGCGGATATAAAATACATAGTGAAGATGACTGACCGGAGCAAACACGACCCATGGTTGCGACTCCGGAAAAAGCATTTGGCGTGAATCATTCATCGATTGAATGACGTTTAATTCTTATTTTTTTGTAATTTTACTTTGTTCAATGTTGGGTTAGGTTTCACCCTTCAAGACCGGCGGGTCAAGCGGACGGCGGATATAAAATACACAGTGACGACTACTAACCGGAACAAACGCGACACATGGCTGCGACTCCGGAAAAATAATTTAGCGTGAATCATTTATCGATTAAATGACGTTCAATTGTTATTTTTTTTTGTTTTTTTTTTTTTATAATTTTACTTTGCTCAATGTTGGATTAGGTTTCACCCTTCAAGACCGGCGGGCCAAGCGGATGGCGGATATAAAATACATAGAGAAGACGACTAAACGCAGCAAACACAACCCATGGCTGCGACTCCGGAAGAAGAATTTAGCATGAGTCATTCAATGTTTAAATGAAGATTAATTTTTTTTTCATTTTACTTCGTTCAATGTTGGCCTGAGCCTTTCAGCCTTCAAGAACGGACCTTCTCCTCCGATGAAAAAATTAAAAAATTCTCAATCATAAAATCGTAATTTCCAGGTATGCATAGAAAAGAAAACTAAATTTTATGCCTCGCTCTCTTTCGTTTAAAATGAATGTTTCCAAAAATTTTACGATAATTACCGCAGAACAAAAAATGGCGCTTTTGTCAGTTAGGGTTGGAGGGTTTAAATCTTAAAACTGAGTCGTTGGAAAATTTCAGATTTCCCGGCTTCGTCGTGACGCGAGTCCTCGGCCGGCTATGGCGGAAGGAAGAATGAAAGGGAAAATCCACGCCACGTCCCTCCGCCCCCGCAGCAGCGTCACGTGGCTCCCATTTCGCTTCCTACTCCGCAGCCGCCAAGGGCTTACTACTTGTCGCACACAAATAGAGAAAAGCCGTGTCGCGTGCGCAACCTCACCCGTTGTGCACGTTCCTCGCTTCGTCCCTACAACCCCTCCCTCCCCACCCCCTCTACCCCCTCCTCTCTTCAGCTTATCCTACACCAAAGCCGCGGAAATCAATCAATACTTTGAGAAGCCGCGTGGGCGGAACGATAACATCCGTCAGTTATGTTTACCAATGTGCGTTTATCGGCGGATGAATGAGTGCGTTGAATATTGGGTAGCTCACGTCTTTGTCTCCAGAATTTCGCAAGAAATTGAACATTGTAATGTACAGGTAAATTTTTTTTTTACATTAGCATCTTTTTACATTAATGTCATAAATTTCATTCAGTAAATTTTCCAATAAAAAAAAAAATGGTAAAAATAATCGTACGCCCAGTTATGGGACGTTGGATGACAATTATTTTTCGGCCAAAAGTGCGAAGCGTGGCTAAAATGCTCGTCCGCTTAATGCCGATGTAATATCTTTCCGTCACAGGTCCTTTCCAGAGTTTTGCCAGAATATTAATATTGTAATGCAAAAGTACACTTTTTTTTTTTACTTTAGCGCTGCAATTTCAAAAAGCATCCAGTGAGTTTTCCAATAGTAAAAAAAACTTTGCAAGAATAATCGTACGCGTCAGTCATGGGAGGTTGGATGACAATTATTTTTCGCCCAAAAGTGCGAAGCTTGGCTAAACGCTCGTCCGCTTAATGCCGATGTAATGTCGACTGCGGCGGAATGTTTTTCCGAGAAAGGATCTCGGGTATATCGCGGGAGACGCGTTCGAGGAGGCTAACGACCACGGAGCAGGGCATTATCCTGTCGGTGCTGAGGATTGCGGGAGAGTTTATTTTCGCAGTAGTTGCAGGGCTAACGGCACGAGGGAAAAAAAGCGCGAAAGAACTGTAACGAAACGACGACGAGAGCGAGGGAGAGAAATTATTGCACGAGGTGCGAGAGCAACGGAGAGACGGCGATCGTGTGACACGTCCGAGTCGTCGAGAGCTGATTGCATGATACCCGAGAATTTGTTCATTATCGCGAACGATTTGCATGCGCCT
This sequence comes from Ichneumoninae sp. A BG-2022a, assembly GCA_030522665.1. Taxonomy (NCBI): domain Eukaryota; kingdom Metazoa; phylum Arthropoda; class Insecta; order Hymenoptera; family Ichneumonidae; species Ichneumoninae sp. A BG-2022a. Next base: position 19,702 of record JAPYZC010000929.1, read on the forward strand.
CGCGAGCGCAAGAACTTCATTTCTCCGAGTGTTAGCAAACGTTGCATTTTCGTTCTCCAGCGACTGTCCGACCCATGTAGGCGATGCGATTATTGTGATGCTGGACACTATAAGATGACATCGGGTCGATGTACCCAGCAAGGCCGGCCAACGATAAAGACGAGATAAGAAACACGAGTTAATTAGCAAAAAAAAAAGAAAAATGTAAAATGTAAATAGCCGACCAAATATGTATCTTGACCAGAGGTTAATATGGTTAATCGATAATAATTTTGGGTAAAAGTGATTAATACGGTGGTCCGATTTTACACAGGAAAACCACAAAAAAAGGTTCAATCTTACAGGAGTATCGATTCCTGAATAATAATAATAATCATACTAATAATAGTTGTTATAATTATAATAAAAAGTTGACCACGAACAGTTAACGCCATTATCTCCGGCTGACATGCAAAAAGCGATCTAGCTAAGTTGATGTTATGAAAAGGTTTTCACCCTTTGTACCTCAAATGTTAGACCGTCTTAAAGTTAGTTTGTTTTTGTTAACATTCGATCAAACGAAGACCTTCAATAATCGAGGCTGAAGAGTTAATATCGTTTTTGTTGAAAAATAAAATAAAATAAAACACAATGAAATAAAATAAAACAAAATAAATGGTAAATTGAACGAAGATATAAATTATTCAAACGCTATAAAGTCGCAATAACATATTTCCAACGTTGAACTGGCTCGTGTGCCAATACGAAGGGGTATACCAAGCCAGTTTGCGAGATGGCGTCGATCGCAAAGACTACCCGCCATTTTTACGCTTTCAAACGCCGTCCCAGTGCCCGACCGAGTTATTACCCCGAATTCCGCACACCGCGACTAAAAAAATTCACCTCAGTTTCAACAAAAAATAAATAAATAAATCACCGAGATCTGGATACACCGTATAAATTTATCTCCCCGTAAATCCCCGCCAATAGTGAATGCGCACATACATATCCGGCGTAAAGAAAGTTTACGAACAAGTAACCTCCCGCAAAATTTAGTATACCTGTACGCGGTGTGGTCCGCAACAATTATGACGAAACCTTTCCGAAAACGCGGTCGTTAGATGGTATCCCACGTCCCAAAGTAGACGAGGATTAGCACACGCGGTGAGCGAGAGAGAGTGAATAACAACCGACAGGTATATAATTCCTGGCAACTTATAAAACCCCACGCGATTATTCCCTCGAGTTATATTAGCTGTTGGTTATACCGTCGGTGTGTGTATATATATATGCGTGAGGGTTCCCGGCGGCCGAGGATTCCGAAGGTTTCGCGCGCCTCTCTTCCGGATCTCATCTCTCCTCTCTCGTTTTCTTTCGAGTTTCTCCCGCGCGCGCCTTCGTTCGATCTTTCTCGCTCGTTTATTTTTCCTTTTTTTTTTTCATTCTTTTTTTTCCCTTGAACGAACCGCGCCCAGCAGGTAGTCAGCACCACACAGGGAATATACTACCGGGCGTCTCGTTTCTCCGCCGAATAGAAGAACCGCCGCGCATAAAGAAAACGACGACTCTCGCCCGCGTCGGCGTTTGGTACCGCGACGTATAACGTCTATTCCCCACGAGTGTAAGGAAAAAGGTATTATAGCGGCTCGTCGGTGCGGCTGTGAGGTATAAGCGCTGACCTGGGTCCCGCGCGAGAGGGCTCTTCTCGGAAATCGGTCAAAGTCGAAGGAACTGGGCTCTCGCTTATATACGCGAACTGGCAGAAGAAACGCGCGGGCCTCGGGAGGAATGAAAAGAGAGCTTTGCCTCGCTACGGCGTCAGCAGCCGAGCGGGACAGAAACCTCGAGAAACGCTGGCGAAGACTCACGCTCTCAGGCTCGACGGTTTTGGCGACCATTTTTCACCCCGAGGAGAAAACGAAAATTCACCGGGGAATAATCGAATGACTGTCGAAAGAGCCTCGGCCGCTATGCCTAGCCGACCTCTGCGTGTTTGCGTACTACCTGCTCAACGCTTTCCCGTAAGATGGGCCGAGAGAAACGTCTCGGGAAGACCCGTTTTGTCAAAAATTCCTGTTCGGAATTGAGCGGGACGTCTATTTTTTTTTACATACTATCGGCTCGACGCTTTCCCGAAGGTGGGCCGAAAGAAACGTCTCGGGCCGTTTTGCCAAAAATGCCTGTTCGGGGTTGAGCGAGACGTTATTTTTTTTTGCGTACAATCTGCTCAACGCTTTCCCGAAAAACAGTCCTAGAGAAATTTCGCGGGAAGACCCGTTTTGCCAAAAATTCGTGTTCGGAATTGAGCGGGACGTTTATTATTTTGCATACTACCTGCTCAACACTTTTCCGAAAGACTCCTGTTCGAAATTGAGCGGGGCATCTGTTCTTTTTTTGCATAGAATCTGCTGAACGCTTTCCTGAAAAACGGGCCTAGAGAAACTTCGCGGGAAGACCCGATTTGTCAAAAATTCCAATTTTTTATTGCATACTATTTGCTCAACGCTTTCCCGAAAAATGGGCCGAAAGAAACATCTCGGGAAGACTCGTTTTGCTAAAAATTCCAGTTCGGAATTGAGCGATACGTCTTTTTTGCATACTACCTGCTGAACGCTTTCCCGAAAAAGGGCCCTAGAAAATCTTCGTTGGGAAGAGCAGTTTTGCCAAAAATTCGTGTTCAGAATTAAGCGAGACATGTATTTTTTTGCATACTACCTGCTCAACGCTTTCCCGAAAATCGGACCTAGAGAAACTTCGCGGGAAGACCCGTTTTGCCAAAAATGTCGTGTTAGGAATTGAGTGGGACGTCTATTTTGTTTTCCAATTGTCATCGAACTTGTCATTTTTGTTCTTCTGCTCTAAGGTTGAAGAGAAAGTTGAATTTGTATTGAAGTCTGAAGGTAGATCGCATATTCTTTTAACACTTTTTTTTTGGCTCCCATATCGAATGGAAGGGAAAAAGGCGAGCGACAGATTACGACTTTACCGGCGCGGCGTGGGCGGGAACGCACGCGCCAGCCAGAAGATAGAGCCACGCACGCAACTCACGCACAATCCGCTGACGGCGAGGGAACAGAAGACTCGCTCGTTTCATAACGAGCTTAGCCGACAGAGAGCAGCGAGCAAGAACTAAGTGAGAGATATGTATGAAGGAAGGCACGGGTGTGCGTTATGTGATTCCTGGGAGATTTCCTTGCTCCCTCGCTCGCACGCACTATTGCTTTGGTTTCTTCAGTTCTTTTTTTTTTGAGATCGAGCCTAACGCCAGTCCCTCTCCGTATTTCTCCCCTTCTTCCTTTCTCTTTGCTTCTCGTACCGCGAACGGACCTAGGACTCGACCTCACGAACGGACTTGCGTCAACGATCGCGACCTCGGTCACAGGCAGAGAAATTCGGCACCGCGCGCTGCCCGAACGGACAGTCTGTGAGAACGGAATTTAGGAGGCCTTTTCGTCTCGTAACGCGGCAGACCACACGGAATCTATATTTCTGCTTTACGAATTATGCTTCAGCTAATTTTGTTTTTCATGGAATTTTTTTTCTTAAAATAGGTTCTTTACCTTGAATTTTTATTATTTTTTTTTATTGAATCCTAAATGAAATTAATTTCACGGGAAAAAATACAACGCGCGTGTCTGCACTTGCAAGAATTTTTCAATGTTAAATATTTAATTCTATTTAATATTTTTAATTCCTTCGGACTCAAAAATAATAAAAATAAATAAAAGTACACGTACAATAAAACGTACACGGATTATTATATTCGAGGTCGATGCGTTCGACGAAAAACTCGAGCGTGACTTCGTTACAGAGCAAATTTTCGGAGATAACGCGCGATTTACGTCATCGTCGCCGGCTCTCGGGGCCCGTTTTACTCGGAAATCGCGGTTTGCGCTCTCGCGATTTTTGTCGAAACTTCTGCATGACGAAATTCTGCGTGCGCGTGCGACATCCGTCTTTTTTTTATTCAAGATTTTGACGCTCTTATCGGCTCGTGGAGTGACGAATCGTGTCCCATACTCGGCAAAATCAACAATTTCCATATGAATCAATTAGATTCAATTAGTACACACGGTAAAAAAAAGTTTGTCCACAATTCTTCATTTTATATTTTCCCGATCGAACTAAAATTGTCAATGACACAGAAAATAAAAGGACGAGTTTGTAGATTCAAACTCGAACAAACGAGTTTGTCACTTATTTAAAAAAATGATTTGTGCGACTCTTCTAATCCCGATTTAACGAAATTATTTTATTACCGTGCAGCAATTTGCGAGGAATCGAATGAAAATTTGGAATTTTGGTTCGTGCACATTTTTCGCCTCGATACATTTTCAATGCTAAAGAAAATCAATATACTGATCTCGATAATAAAAATCTCGTCTCAGCTCCAGCTATTAAATTTCGTCCGATCAAATGACTCAGGAAACTTTCTAATAAATGAAAAAAAAAGAAAAAAAAAACTCCGACGAATAGTTGCGTGTGATACAAGATAGGGAATTTCGTGGAAGGTTCGTGGCACACGGGCAGGCCGATTCGATCGGGAATCACGAGAGTGGTCTCGCGGTATCTCGGCTGGTATGTGAGCGCGAAAAGCGGGAGACCGGCGCGCGGCCGAACGAACATTCGGCAGTTCCGTTTGAGGCCACGTAGGCTCGTTGGCCCAACGACGCCCGTCGCAATATCTATGTTTTCTGAAAAGTCTTTAGATCCGGAAAACGTGTACGCACGCGCTCTCGTAGGCACGCACGCACACATTCGTTCGGCAAGTCCACCGGCTCGCCGGCCGCAACCCGTATGAAAGATTATAGGAGCTCGCGGAGACCGCGGAGAGCCAGCGCGACACGTTTTGCCACGCCGAGGAAGAGAGTGAGAAAAAAAAAAATATATATAGAGATAGAGCGAGAAATAAATGTACGACAGGATGGTGTGTAGTAGTAGGCTGGGCGAACGGCAAGAAGCAAACTGAGTTTACCACCAATTTACACGCGCGCCACACACGATGCCCTACGAACGACGCACTATGGAAAACTTTTCCATTGGTTCCAAAATGGCGCCGGGAATTATCGGGCCGCTCTGTTTCACAGTTTCACGGCGGAGAGCCTTGAATCAGTTTTACATGGTTACATTTTTTTTTTTTATTTTTTCGCCGTTTTACGAAAATATAATTGAGTCGAGTACTATGAAAAGATTATTATTTTTGTAACATTTAATTTGTTAATTTGGTGACGTAATTATTTTTTTCATGACGTTATGATAAAGCGATCTGAAAACTGCAATTTCCTATTTTTATAAGGAAGTGATATGAAAGTTTCAACTTTCATGTGGAAGCGACATGAAAATTTCTATTTTCAAATTTTAATTAATTTTTTACAAAGTAAATTAAATTATAATTTTTGAAGAAGTCGTTGTTCTTGGTAAAATTTAGTGGACGAACTTTGAAGAATTATTTTCGTCGACTGGTCTTCGATGTAATAAGGAAGGTATAAAGGGCACGATGATTATTCCACGAAGTGCGGGAGCGATGAAACCAAAGTTATCCGTACGATCGCCGCTCGTGCGTTGAATAATTCTTAACCGATAAGAATTAATCGGAGCCGAGTGAACGTGTTTACCCGGCACGAGTGCCTGCGACCTTGTCCTTCGCTTCTCGCACTTCCGGTTGGTCAATCGAATCTTTCTCGCGCACCGTGTTTCGTGTTCCCGCTAAAAATGATGTCCGAAAACTTTGGGACGCTCTCGCCGAATCGCCTTTCAAAAAAACATTTTTTTTTAAATACAAAAAATGTTCTATCGACCGTTTCATCGATTATTCCGATCGACACAAAGTTATAGGACACGTGCCATTACCGGCCAAAATGAAAAACAACCGGAAGTCCGTTCGGCGCGTGCTGCCGGTAACGAAATCGCGTGCGTCGCGCCTTCGTATTTTCGACGTTAAATCGACGCCGTTCCGCAAGACCGATTGCTCCTTACAATTTACAAATATTTTCATCTGCCATCAAATCCTCCCGACACAATAGCCAGCGTCTATTAATCGCCGGTGTAAACTCATAATATTTGTGCGCGAGAAACCGTACGCGGATCGTTGGCTCGATCGGCAAATCGCTATCTCGCGATCGTGTTCGATTTTCAAAATTCCATTCACCGTCCGTTCCAAACGGTTTGGCTTCGAGATCGCACGTCGGACGAACGAACCCCAGGGGCACAATCTGCTCTCGCAATTAACCGACTATAATCTTCCGTTCTTGACGCCTTTACCGATCTCACGCACATACATTTTTAACGTCTCGATTTTTTTTTTTTGCATTTGTTATTTCGTCCTTTTTGTTTTCATCAATTAGGATAATGTACAATATATCTGATGGTGACGCCATCGGTACACAGGTCGTCGACGCCACAGCCATCCAACCAATAGACGATCGGTTGGGTACATCGCGAAACGCGCAACTTTGACAAATATTTGCGCGAGTATGCGAGTCCCACCTCTATAATGCCCGGCAAGTTGGTGAGCGCCGATATATTTATATACATATACATTTACACATATATATACATATATATATATATACACATAAATATATATCGCAATTTAGAGAACATTAAGCGATCCGAACTTTCACTGGTTCTGCTTCCGAGAAGAGACGAACGGAAATTTAATCCGGTGTATATATTGTTTGGAGTTAGACCCATAGGGGAAACTATGTTTAACTGCAAAGTTAGCTATCCGCCTCCGCTTTCCATTTCCGACGGTATTTATTGCCCGATCGGATCGGTTTTGGAAGCTTCGGTTTGAGCGACCGATGCAAAAACGATGATGTATTTGGAGTGCTATTTAAACGTTATTAAAAGCGCCGCAAAGGAGATTAAGTTCGTGGACATTTTTTTAATAGAATACCACGCGAAGGTATCGAATGGAAGATATCAATTATTCACCGCCGCTTTCTATTTTGGCGTCGTTTCGACAAAATTCAATTTCGAAGCGTCACTTAATATTATCGAGTGGCGGCAAATACAATTAATTCCCATTGCTTTGTAATTCTCGCCTCGATTTATTATTTCCCGGCGCAAACTCCATCGTGGGAATTTGCACCTTTCGGTAACCAACACCTCGACCGTTTAAAAAAATTAACGGTCATCGAAAATAAGAAAAACAAATTTATTACCTTTGGCCATCGCCGTTCTTATCCTCGATATCCAGCCGCTCCATTTCCTTCTGCAGCATTCCACCCTCGGCGAATTTATCCAGTGACATTTTTTTTATTTTTTTTTTATCGCGAACGTTTAAACAGCGTTAACTCAATCTCTTCGACGCGAAATTCACAGACGAACGAAAATAAAAATAATAAAAATGAAAACTCACGATTTTGCTTTTTTATATGTACAGTATTATAACGGCGCGTCTAGCACACTGTTCAATATTATATTTTATAATATATAATGATAATTTATATATGTTTTCCTCGTTTACTATATATATATATATATATAGATATATATATAATATGTATTTATATATATATATATAAATCTCTCTCTCTCTTCTAAATATTATCCTTAATAATTTAAAGGAGCCTTAAATTCGCGTTAGCTTCCGCTAACGACTGAGGTAGACTTAAACACTGGCACACACTGGATTATATATCTCTTGATGTACGTTTCGCGCTGGCGCTCTTGCTCGTGCGGGGGGGGGGTTTGTAGCGGTTAGCGATTCCCAGACGAGGGATTGCCGGACGAGCACGAGCCGATTCTTCAACCGATACTTCCGTTAATAATTATTTAAAAAACGAATCTCAAAAACTTAATGAACGCGAATAAATTATTATGGGAAAAAAAATAAACTAACACAAGAATGCCCAAAAAAAATCACTGATAAATATATATATATATGTGTGTGTGTAGGACGAAATTTTTCGCAATCACTTCGGATGCCAGAGACAGACACTGCTCTCGCACGCCCGGCAGGTATAGTGACCAGCGACAGTTGTTACGAGAGTGCTGTAAGCGCTCCTAGGCTTCTTCCGTATCTCGGGCCCGATGCCCCTTCCCCTCGGCAGCGCGCTCTCTGCTCTCTTGGCCCTTTTCGGTCGACGCTTCCGTCTCAGGTACGAACAACTGTAACAGGCGTTTGTACCTCTCGCTTATTAATCCTCGGCCGTTATCCTCTTATTTTTCCTCGATCTCCGAAAACTATCCGTCCAAAGTCCGATCCTGCGCTCGGCGCACTTCCGGTTCACCGGCTAGTCGATCGAACGAGACTCTCGAAGGCGTTTTAAAAATTTTTTTTCTCAAGTTCAATGTCACCTGGCGAAATTTTCGCAATATACATATATATGTATGTTTTCTTTTTTTGCGTGTGTATGTATATGTATATACTGTATGCACTGTCGATTCACCACTCACCAAGTACACAATAATCCAGTTACGAAATTGACGATCGAGTAGACGAAGTTTTTTTTTTTTAGATGTTTCGTCGATTTTTTAACCAAGGTGATTTTTTTTAGTTCTTTTTTGTTAAAGCCGTTTATCGAAGGTATCGGGCGATGTGGGGGGGATGCGCGTACCGCGTACGGTCACTGTGTCGATCCTGATGGCCGGAGGGTCGTCGGGCGAAAAGTAATAACAAGCCGAACGGAATGATGATAGGAGGAAGATCGATGATAACTAGCACGATCGGTGATTTAAAATTTTTTTTTTTTTTTTTTGTGAGGTAAAACGGTGGAAGAGAAAAAGACACGGACTGTGAGGCTGCTGGTTGACGGTCGACTAACGGCTCGGGCGTAGAAGACGGCCGGCGCGGGCTCTCTCTCTCTCTTTCTCTCTCTCTTCTCTCTCTCTCCGTCTGTCCCTCTGCGAGCGTGGAAGCGCGCCTTCCTTAGTTCGTTCGTTCGGTGAGTTTCACGACGTGCCCTCCACTCTCGGGCGGCTCTGCGTGTGTCGGTGGCGGCGGGCTTTTGCTCCTGTGGCCCCGGCGATACTCGATTCGACGCCGGTCAATCTTCGACTCTTTGAGGATTTCGTCGAAAACCCGGCGAAAGGGTCACACGTGGTACGGCCCGCGGAACGAAGGTGGGAGGCGACTTTTTTTTTCTCCTCGCGACCACGTAATTCCTCGAGGAGTGTGCTTCGATAAATATTTACGAGCACGTGCGATACGGATTATTTTTTTCGCCGGATCGATTAAGATTCTTCCTTTGCTTTTGTTGATTTTTTGTTGTTGTTTAGTTTTTTTGTTTTTTTTTTTATTTTTTTTTAGTTCGGCGACGCAAGCTTGTATCACGCACCGTGTACGAGGAAACTGCACCAGCGCGGTTGAGATTGAGTCGCTTTACCCTCGAGCGAGGATAGACGGGACGATTTTTTGTTTAGACGGTAATTTCGATAGTACAGTCCGAAAGGTTTGATCGTCGAGCGCGCACGCTCGTCTGCCACGGTTACGGAAATTTTTTTTCCTCGCGGGTCCTTCGCACGATTCTACGTCGCGGGTTTAACGGCTGTGAGAGGAGCGTGCGTGAGGCGCTGTGCGCGTCGGGATTGTGCGTAGTTGCACACGTGCCGGTACGCTCGGGATGACACACTGAACTCGATCATACACGCGAGAGGTCGAAAAAATTATTTTCAATAATTTTTTTTTTTACTCCAAAAATTGTTTTTTTTTTATAGATTTAAAATGTTTTTTGATTTTCTCGTCACTGCCTATCCGACGAGTGGGGACAATTTGACTCCGTGGAAGTTCGACGTCGTCGTGTCTGGGCAGTGCTGTTGCGGCTCGCCGGTGTCTCGGCTCGAAAAGATTCGCGGACCGGGTGGAATGACGAACGATCGACGGAAGCGTGAAAATTTTACGATCCGCAGAGTTGCACCCGAAGTGAGGTCGCCGCGATGACTGCGACCGAGAATTTTGTAGCTCGCCGGGAGAGAGAGGTGGGTCGGTGTTGTCGCGGGCGCGTGGTAATCAGGACGATGAAGTCACGAGCGTCTATCGTCACTTCTCGACGGTGCTTCGTCGTAAGTATTTTTTTTTTTTCAATTTTTTTTTTCTTATGATTTTTCTTTTATTTTTTTTCTGTCAATAAAAATAACAAAATAACAAAATTGAGTGGCCGGTGTTTGTAACGCGATAGTGGTTTATATATATATATATATTGCGCGGTTTCGCCGTGGCGGAATATCGTCGGCCCCGGGGATATATCTATGCGAGAAAGCGCGGTACACTGATATTATTTTTATAATCGTGTACGCCGGCACAGAGGACCAGAGCCGTAGGCCGCGCCCAGCTTTACCCCCACCGAAACGGGGCGATGAACATCGCGAACTTCGTCGCGGTCCCCACCCCGGCTTGCTTTTCCCCCTCGCTCCCATGTACCATAGCCGAGAGCTTATTGTATACATATATATGTGTGTAATATATATATATACACATAGGTATGTACATAACCGGGGAAGGAAGGTTCATCGCGTGGAGGCGAACGCGCGCGCACACCGTCGGTTCACCGTCCCCACCAACGCTTCGTCAAGCCGGCATATTCCCCTCCATTTCGATATCTCTATCGTCCTCTTTCCTATTTCGTGCCTTCTCGCTCGCCTCTACGATTTACTCGTGTCGCCGCTGTGGATCGAGACGCCCGGCGCCGAGGCGCCTTCCCCTTACGTTTTTGAACACCCCCCCCCCCCCCCCCCCCCCCCCCCCCCCCCCCCCCCCCCCCCCCCCTACGAGTCAACCCTTCATATAGAGAATGAGGGAAACGGGTCTATGTATGAGATATTCTCATATACATTGCACCCGGAAAAATCATTCATTTGACGGGCGCCTCGGAATTAGATATTTATTTGAATACAATAAATATTTATTTAAATATAATAAATATTTATTTGCGGGACACCCGTCAAATAAATGTCAATTTAATTAAAATAAATATTTATTTGAATTGAATAAATAATTACTTCCATCAAATAAATCATTATTTCCTGGATACCCGTCAAAAAAATTATTTTTCTGTGCAAAAATTTGTTGTTATTATTATTTTTTTTTTGCACAGTAACTACAAAGTCGACGATTGGTAGTTGATAATGCTAATGGTACACCCAGAAAAAAATGTATTTGATGGCCACCGTTTATTTGGTTTAAGTAAAATACGTATTTCATTTAAATGAATATTGTACTTAAACCAGATAAACGGTAGCCGTCAAGTAAATTATTTTTTTGGGTGTAATTGGATAGTTGACGATCTATAATTTTTTTGTGACAAAAATCCAGAACATGCGTATCGACCGCCTGAAAATAGAATCAAATTTTGAAGACACTGAATCGATGCCGTTCAAAGTTAACATCGATTAATCCCGCCGCTGGGGATGCAGTCCCGTTCTTCAAAGGGTTAGAGAACGCGGTTCGTCGGTGCGTGCAAATCGGAGAGGAAGCCGGTTGAATGATCTTTCTCGCGATACGACTAATTCTTTTTTTCTTCCCGCCAGAACTGTACGATAAATCCTTTCCCATCGATTCCCTAATGCGCGCGAGAAATTTTATCATCGAAATAATTTTTCTTCCCTAAAAATGTGGGAATTATTTCCAAGGTGATCCGTATTACCCTGGACACCCTCAAGACCAAGCAGCCAGAGCTCGTTGCCTCGCGCGCCCGCGCAAATTGGAAAATGCGTGACGTCATCGAGCGCCACCACCGCCACCGGTTTCGACGTCCCGCTCTATCCTCGAGCCTTCGTCGGATGGTCTCTCTCGTCGTTCGGGTGTTCCGAGTTACGGAGACATCTGGTGGGCGCCGGTAGACAACGAAGTCGCTGCGGCGACGCCCGGCGTCGAGGAGCCGCGCGGCTCGCTCTGTCCGCCACCGGCGTCGCTTTCCCCTTCCCGAACGATCTATCCGACTGTACTTCTCGCCCATGCCGAATATATATATTGCGAACGAGGAGCCCCGAGTGTAGTAAGGAAAAGACAAACGGCGGAGACGGCGATTCAAGCCGGCACGAAACAGCACGCTAGAATCGTCGTCGTAGTTCCCAATCCCACCACGACGCCCACCAAGGCCAATATCTCCCTTTCCCGCGACCGTGGGGCGACGATCCACGTGGATGGGTATCCATCATAGATCCGCCGCTGCCGACCTCGGTACACGGAGAATAAAAATTAAAATCTTTGGACGTTTAACGAATACTTCGTCTCTACACGACTCCATTTTTTTTTCGTGGTAAAGAAGATTTCTACTTTGTTGGGAAGGAAGTAACGATGCTTTATTTTTAGCTTGTTGACATTTTTTTACGTTAGAAGCTTCGAAAACATTTTTTGAACCTTTGGAAAGATTTTTTGAACCTTTGACAATATTTTTTGAACCTTCGACAATATTTTTTTAACCGTCGGAAACATTTTTTGAACCTTCCGAAAAATTTTTTTGAACCTTCGGAAACATTTTTTGAACGTTCGGAAACATTTTTTGAAACTTCGAAAACATGTTTTGAATCTTCGAAAACATTTTTTGAATCTTCGAAAACATTTTTTGAACCTTCGAAAACATTTGTTGAACCTTCGGAAACATTTTTTGAATATTCGGAAACATTTTTTTGAACCTTCGGAAACATTTTTTAAATCTTCGAAACATTTTTTTGAACCTTCGAAAACATTATCTAAACCTTTGACAAAAGTTTGTTGAAACTTCTAATTTTTTGAACCTTCAAAAAAATGCTTCAAAACTGCACATTTTTTTCTGTTTTTGAGTTGGAGACCCGAGTTGTTTCACGACCGAGGACCGTTTCCGCAAAGCCGAGTTTTCGTTGTCTAACTCCCGCAGGTAGAATTCGACTTTTGTGCCCACGTTCAGGAATTCGAAAATATTGTACCGTGCACACCGAATACAGACAGCACAACGAATATTCATCCGAAGACTCCTCCAGCGAATTTTCATCGATGCTGTCGACGGGTCCGAAGATTCGCAAACGCAGTGTCGCTCGGGGGTGTATTTACGGAATAGTCCGATACAGAGGGAAGCCCCTCCGAGTTCCGCTCTCTATTATCTTCGGCCAGGCCAGGTACGAAGGCGAACCTTTCCTATCCCTAAATCGAATTTGTCATGCTCGTTCATTGAAACACTTGCGCGCCCACGCCCTTAAGGAACCACCTGCGTTCGCAGAAGAGTTTGAACCATCTTACCATTGTAAAACCTTTCCCTCGTAGTCCAGAGGATCGTCCTAGCTTGTCCACCTGCCTTTCACAGAGGCAGAACGACGCTCTGACGCACGAGTGTAAAGTTTTATAATACATCCCAGAAGTTATCGCTATCGAACATTTTCCGACTTCAAAACTATTCTCGGAAAGTTTTCTGTACGTCTGTCTCCAGAAAACCGGACATTCTGCGAGCCTGATTTAAAGTAAAATAATTTATTTCAAGGGTGTGCCGCAAATAATTATTTATTTAATTCAAATAAATATTTATTTTACCGTAAACTAAAGAAAGGAAAAAAAACCTTCAAATACCAAAGAATATCTCGGGCTGAAGGACGCAGGTCGATGGCCCTTTACCAAGGTGTAAAATTAGCATTAGGTATAAAATTTAGTACAAGAAGACAACTGTAAATATTAACTTTGGCAATAAATCTCTTTTATTACTATTTATTTTATTCAAAAATTATTTAATTTTATATTATTTATTAATCTTTAATTTACGCAAATTAAATATTTTTGTGAAATCAACCAAAAAATTGTGGAACTAACAAATTTTTTAGGTGTACCAACAAAATAGTTAGTTGAACGTCCCTGCCCGAATCTTAGTTGATTCAATCGTATTTTTTTATCAGTGTGGTAATCTCATAAGAGATGTTGTTTTAGGTGTGCGAAATGATCCACCCTAGCAGCTTCAGCAACCGTAAAAATAACCGAACAAATTACGGTAATTTCAGATCACTTTTTATACCGCTAAAACGGCCGCAAAAATGTCCATATTTCAACTTTTGCGCATGCGCGTCGCAGAGCTGACGCTGCATGTGTGTACGAACAGTCGTATTTTTCAAGTACACGAAAAAACAATCGCAGCCATAACTGCGCATGCCCAGAAGGTGAAATCATCGTTTAGTCAACGAGCTTAATTACACTGATAAAAAGATACGGTCGAATCAACTAAGATTCGGGCAGGGATGTTCAACTAAATATTTTGTTGGTACAGCTAAAAAATTGGTTAGTTCAACAATTGTTGGGTGACTTCGCCAAAATATTTTTGAGTCATTAAAATATTTCGTTTGACCAACTAAATATTTATTTGAACGTCCGAACCTTAGTTGATTCAACTGTACTTTTTTATCAGTGTAGCGGCATAAAAATTGGTCGATACCCTAGTTGATTTGAACTCGATATGTAATCCTCTATGTATCGTTTCGTGCAGTTGTAAAAATACGACAATCGATGCATTAGCTGGTCATTAACGAGCTGGAAGTTAACGAGTCATCGGCGCGTCGTTTGTCTCTCGGCTTCGTTAATTTATTGGCAACAATTAAGCAGTCGTTCGCGATTCGGATTAAACAGTCGATGATTTTCTAGGAATCGCGAGCACCGCGAATGGACGGCTTGGGTCCGAGCTCTTCGTGCGTTTTACTTTCTCCTTGCCCTGGCAAGGGCCAACCGTCGATCAGACCGTCGACAATGACGACGAAGACGATCGTGCGACTGAGAATTCGGGCGGCCGCTCCCGAGCTAGAAGTTCGCTTCACTTGACGAGGTAATCACGGGACCGGGCCAACTCTTAAACGAAGCCGAAGGGAAGGTCGTATTCATCAGGCCAATAATTCATTTCGCCTGCACATAAATTAGCTATTTCGTTTAGGTTCGCCGCCCGCAAAGGCTTCCTCCACCGCCCCCTTGATCGCCATGCGAGCCAGGGCGATTTTGCCAATCGAAAAAAATTAGGTCCATTTTAATTACGCGCACTGTTTTTCACGAAAATAATTTCCTCCCCAAATATTAATTTCAATTAAATATTTACTTAAATGATATAAATATTTATTTAAATCGAGTAAATATTTTAGTTAAACCAAATAAACGGTGGCCGTCAAATAAATTATTTATTTGGGTGTGCTATTGAAAATATTAGCTTGTCTCCATTTTCAACTTCAAAATTTTAGACTTTCTAAATCTGGTCGTTCAATGTATTTTCGAATAAAAAAAGTGCTCGAAAAAATAACCTTTTGGCGAAACGGTTATTCGACTTAGCTATCCATCGAAAAATACAATTTTCGAATTGCTCACTTTTGGATATTTTATTATTCACAATGACGAAATTTCGAAATAATCGTCGTCCTACATTTCGATCCTTTATAATTTTGAAACCCACCCCGTATAAAGCTTGCAAATTTTTCTATGAGATTTTGGGAGCATCGAGTACGTCGATCCACACTGTCGAACCAAGAATTTTTTAAATTTACCACTGCAAAAAGTCGAAGCTTCATGGTTCGGTATTCAAAGGGTTAAAGTCTGAAGGTTCGGGCCAAGGCGGTCGGAATTCGACAAAGCCACGGGGCAAAGCCCTCACCGGTTACGAAAAAAGAGGTTGCCAGACACACGCTGCGATGATCGACCTCAATCGCCTCGCCATCCCCCGAAGAAAATCAAGACTTGTCGTTTTCTTTTTTAAGCGAATTTCTTCCTTTTTCGCCAACGAGCAGTCTGCCGGTTCCTCCTTTCGCGTTGACATTTTTTCGCGGCTGCAGAGATACACACAAGCCGGTCAAGCACCTCCGGGCTTTGGGCCCGGAGACTGCGACGGAGCGTGAGGCACAAAGTGCAGAGAAAACGGTCAGAGGCTGGGGGCGAAACGTGACGAAGGATGAAGAGTTAAAAGGGCCGGGGGAGGGAGCTGAGGTCTCGGTACCGTTGCAATTTTATACCTGAGTAACAAAAGTAAGTCGGCGCATATTGTACACCTACACGGATCTGTACTGTACAGCTGTGTACGATGTTGTACGATGCGTTGTTCAACACAAGTTTAAACGATGCCAAAGACACCGGTCTAGGAGGCATCGAGAGTTTCACGCTTAACCGAGGAGATAATCGATTGGTCATTGAACGAAATTAGTTTAACGTCGACGACGCGGAGCTTGCAAGGCGAACACATGGGGTTCGGTGCTACACAACCGTAGACTCTAAATAAAACCCATATGACGAAAGAGGATCCTTTTGCAGGCGAGTCGATTGTCAGTTCTCGCCGATAGAATCCTCTCGGATCGAATGGGTTTTGTTCAGGGTGTTCGTTTCTCAGACACGACTGGCCAAGCTCGGACCTTTGTGAACGAGACATTTTTGTTGTATGTAAAAATACTTCTTTATCTTGCAAATTTTCCCCGCGGTATTGACGATGTGGGGAAACTGCTTATCAAAATCCGCCTTATTTTTGGGAAGAAAATAATGCAGCGCCGCTGCACTGAGAAAAAGAAATTGTTGGATTAGCCAAGGCGCGGTGAGACGTTTTAAAGGTACACTGCAAAAAATAATTATAAATTTTACGTACTCAAATTTGAAATTTGCTTACATTAATGTACTTTTTTGTAAAATAAAAATACCAGATATGAAAATAGCAAATCTTTTGCCTGAAATTTACAAAAATGTTCAAAAAGAATAAAAACTTTACTGTAAAATTTCAACGCACATGCGTTTGAAATTTCAGAAACAGTTTATGCAAAAAAGCTTCCAATACCGTTCAACAACTCTCAAAAAAAAAAAAAATAGTGTACAATGTGTTTTTTCGTTGACACAACAAAAATATTATTTTTAATCAACAAATTTTGTATCGATCGTTCGATTGAAGCAAATAACAATTTTTTAAAAATGCTTCATTGGTACCAAACCAATAACACCTGTGGATGTAAGTCACAGCGACTTTTGGTTAATTCAACAATTGTTTTTCTCAGTGTTATTAATGAATCCTGACAATCGTAAATACGATAAAATATCAACAGTTCTCGACGATTATTTCGCCGATCGATATAATTTTCCTCCGCAACTGCAACTCTCCGACAGTTATTTTCCCGAAAATACAGTCTCGCTCTTGTTTTGGCTTCGTCCCGAGAAATATATCACGCATCGATTATACTCCGAGCTCCCCAGATTTTTTTCGGCAATGCGCCAGAAGCACTCCGAAAGAATCGCGTCGCACGCAAAGTGCTCTTATGTGCGTCAGCTTTCACGAAAAAAAAAGAAAGCAAAAAAAAAAAAGAAAATCAAGAATTTTTATCCCACACTTCCGACGCAGCTGTCGGGAGCGTCTGTTTTTCCGAGTTCCCGGAACGCGCCCGTGCGAACGAATTTTCCCACTGACTAACTGCCCGGGCTTCGCCTACACTCCAGCCTCCCGGTGTCGCGTCTCGAACCACATCCGATATCGGTAGAGCCGAATGCTAGTTAAAAAAAAAAAAAAAGATTTCCGTTCGGACTATATTTTTTTCTCTCTCAGCTCAACGATGATCTAATCGCGCGCCCGATGTTTCCAAGGTCCGAGACCGTAGGCACATGTGTGTGTGGCCGGCATTAAGTTTAATTTCGAAGGCTGTTCAAGACTCTTTGTCTAGTCTCTCCGGTTCGTCGTAAAAATTTTCGTTGCTGCATAATGTGAGCGCAGTCTGGTGCAACGATACGGACGACGAGGCCGGCGAGCCATCGGATACGGGCGGAGTGGTCCTGTGTTTAGCAAAAATTTTGGGGTAGGTTAGGGGATGCAAGGGCGGCCAGGGTTGGCCGGTCGCCGAGTCTAGACGCTTTTTAAACTTAATTAATAGTTGCACGCCTCGTAAATATATCCAGGTGAATGAAGCATTCCGGCCGAGCGGGTGTTTGTATTTGTACCGCGTCTATACGGTAAATATACCAAAGTGGAACGAAACATATGCTGCAAGACTGTATCGCTTGTAGTCTCGACTGTGTAAATGCGGGGAGCGGGCTCGACTAAGGATTACCGGCTACGAGAGTGAGTAGCCGCAAGTATGGAATGGTTTCCGGAACCCGGCAGCGAGAACGACCCGTTCCTCGATATTCCCTATCTCTCTACCGTTCCGACAGAGGAAACGATCTTCCCCAAACCGACGAGGTATTCGGTAGTAATAAAAAAAAATCTTCGGTAGTATAGCGAGGCTCGATTTTGTCGGGGCGAGCTCCTTTTGGCTGGCCTCGAACGACCCGTAAAAATTAATCGATTCCGACCTGACCCTACACTCGTGAACGATTTTCGTCCTCGGCAGAGAGGGGCTGTCTGCCTCTTTCTCGCCGATCGGCGAAACGAGAGCTTCGCGCACCTTCGTAAGCCGCCAGGGCCATCGCCGACGCCGCCGTTTGCCACTTTGAAAACAACGACGTCTTTCGCAACCCGGCCACTATTCACGCCGATCGCCCTCGCTTCGGAAACTATAAAATAACCCGAAGGGACGGACCTGACGGGCGGACTATTTATTTCAAAATTTCTCCGTTTCTTTTCTCTGTGTTATTATTATTTCATTCATCCGAGAAGCTAATTTATTTCATGTAAAATGTTATCTATTATCAATAGGGATAACATTTATAGAGGAGGTTGGGGTAAAAGGGGCATAAAGTCTAAAAATTATAATTTTGTCTTTATTGATTTTTTCACGATGTGCTGACGTCTTTTTTTCAATCAATAATAACATAAGAAAAGGAAAAGGTATACGAAAATCGGAAAAAAATATAATAATACAATTCTATCTGATGGACTTATTTGTCGTCGTTTCCATCCTGAGGAAGTTTGATTAGAATTAAAACAAAAAACAGGTTTTAATTAAAGGTAGGGAATGAAGTTACGAAGTCTCCTTTTACTTTTACGCAACTACAATTTTGTACTGTACTCCTTTCAAATGAAGTTTCCTTGAACTTCTGTACTCTGGTCTGTGGCTCGAGGAACGGCGAATTGTCGTAAGGCTTCGGTATAATTCATCGCCTGTGCGACGACAACGTCACTCCATGACAATCTATTCGTAGGTCTAACGCAGGTTTTCACCATGTTTTATCTACTATTGTGATTAAACAATAAAGCAACAGTGAGCAAAGTCGTGAACCAGATGTTGACGCTGTGCGCAACGAAGTTTGCGCACGCACAGAAATAATTTATTTCATTGGCACCCGCAAATAAATATTTATTTAGTTTAAATAAATATTTTAATTCATAAAAATAAATCTTTATTTTAATTAAATAAACATTTATTTCCGTGCGACTCCAAATAAATATTTTTTCTGGGTGTGCTCACGGAAAGACGTTACCGAGTGGTCGAAGACTGAAGCAATTCCAACTTTGTAATTGAAATGCTCTTAGAGGGTGAAGCTTACAGAGTGGCAATCGTTAATAGAAACGTCTTACAGCCACGGAACCTATTAACACGGTAACAATACGAAACTCGTTTATGCCGAAAAAAGAAGACCGTGGCAAACATTTTTTAAATCGATCTCATCGAAAATCACTCGTGATATTAATTAGACCAAAAATCTAAAAAAATATAAATGAAAAGAATTAATTCGCTCAACAGTCTTTAATAAATATTATTCTTAGTCGAGGTGCCCGTTTTACCCCCTTACCCGCTTTGCCACCCTCTCCTCTATAAAAAAAAAATCTGTCACGTACTCATCGACAAATTGTACTGAAAAGTTTATAACGAGACACCCGGTGTGTCGGCTCCTTAGCAATGGACGATCGTGACCAGAAATAATTTACTTTTGTCGCTGTTTATTCGACAGAACTGAGATCAAGATTATCTCGTCAAGCAAACATGACAGAGGGGATGCGTATTTTGAAGTTGGTGACGTGTTCGCAATGGTATGTACAGTACGAGACGTTACATGTAAAAGATACAAGTACGGTC
The DNA here is from genome assembly GCA_030522665.1 of Ichneumoninae sp. A BG-2022a. NCBI lineage: Eukaryota > Metazoa > Arthropoda > Insecta > Hymenoptera > Ichneumonidae > Ichneumoninae sp. A BG-2022a. The sequence goes on from JAPYZC010000929.1 coordinate 39,532, forward strand.
AGTACGGAACAACTTTGACACACCCAAACGCACATTCCCTTGTAAATTTTCTTATTGCGAAGCTACCCCTAATAACACAGAGCGTAAGTGGCTCGTTTCTTTGCAAATGTAAATCGTCCGCGCGTCCAGGATGTTGGAGCTATCAGTCACGTTCGATCTCGTGGACTGATGGTCCTGATAAAATATATTTTGTCTCGCGGGCGTTCGAATGCGCATCGAACCGCTTTTTTCATTTATTTCATACATTTATACTTTAAATATTACGAAGATAATGAGAACTAATTTTAACTAACGCTAATGACAACTAATGTAAGCATCGGAGGCACGAAAAAAGCTAATGTCAAAGACCTCATTTAAAAAAAAATCATTTCGTGTCCTCCAAAGTTTATAAGTGCATTGAATTCATTCAACGTGTAGTAACCTCGAATACGTGTCGAGCTGCGTGTATGCTAATTTGTTATATATATATATATATATATATA
>JAPYZC010000930.1:0-24436 GCA_030522665.1 Ichneumoninae sp. A BG-2022a
TTAATGGTACACCATTGGATGCCGAAGCGTTAGACTCTCGGGTTTGTTGGTAAAAAAATAAAAAAGGATTTTTGTTACTTTTGTCCCCGGTCTCCCCTAGAATATGTCCGTCTGTACCGGCACGGGTTTTCCGTAGTTTCCCTGTGTCTCTGGCAAATGCGGTACAGTGTAGCTAAGTCGGCTGCGGAAGCACTGGAAGTTAGGTAGCTAAGCTGAGTGCGGGTAGGGAGTGCTAGGGGGGAATGGGGATGGGGTTCCGTAAAAACCCGACAGGGTATGCGGTGGAATTGGAACAATAAATATTTTTTAAAAAATACAGCAATTATTTCGTTCTATCAACCAAAAATTTGTTTCGCCACCCGTAAGCGCTCATTTTGTTGACTCGATCGATTTTTTTTCTCAGTATACGCTATACGAATGCATCTTCGGGGGGAGTAAAATAGATGTGCTTTGTTGGGAAAAGCTGGAGGCAAGACGATGATATTACGCCCGGGAATTCTGACCCTCATCATCGTTCCGATATCCTGAATAATGCGAAGCGATCGGCGAACCCTACCGCTGGTCAACGACCCGGAGACAATGACGGCACATTTTCGTGTTATCCCCAAATTTATCGACGGTGTCGGCTCTAACGATATGCACTCAGAAAAACAATTTATTTGACGGGCGCCACGCGAATAAATATTTATTTGGTTTAAATACATAGTTATTTGAATGAAATAAATATTTGTTGAATTTAAATAAATATTTGTTGAATTTAAATAAATATTTGTTGAATTTAAATAAATATTTGTTGAATTTAAATAAATATTTGTTTAAATATTTGTTGAATTTAAATAAATATTTGTTGAATTTATATAAATATTTTTTAATTAGAATAAAAAATGTTTAAACCAAAGAAATATTTATTTACTCGGGTGTGAAATTCGACGCGAAAATCTATACGGCATTGCAACGTCAATGCCTCGCAACAAATCTATCAAATCCGGCGCCAGATTACAACGCCACCGCATCAAACATTTAACGCATCGATCCGTCGGTACCAGCCCTACCGATAGAGAAGTCTAACCGATAGTATCGAGCAACAAATCTCCCGGGCTTTGTCGCCGATCACGACTCTGCCACATGAAAAAAAACAAAAAAAAATCATTACGTACCTGTTCTGCACGGTGGCGGCAGCAATCCTTGGATCTCCTCCAAGGGCATCGCCTGTCCTTGATGATCGTGATGACGAGGACGATCTCTCATGCCTCCTCGCCGGCGCAATTGGGTCTATCGTACCGTTTCTTGGATGTCGATAGCAACCCGCGTGTGTAACGAGGACGGGGACCGGGACCGGGATCGGGATTAGGAAGTCGGTCGAGTCCTGGGGGACTCGTGGTGACGCCGGCGGACGGTGATAGAGCGTCATCGCCCCGCCGTCTCACCTACCACCATGCCCCGCGCTCAACGCCTTTCGGGGAATCTCGCCCAGGTCGTCACCTTTCACCTATCCGCGACAGCCGGACGGACTTTACGTTTTTTTTCTTCCTCTATTTTTTTTTAACTTTCGCTTCCTCTATCGACACGGCGCCGCTTCGGTCGAGCTCGCGAAGTTCTACGCTCTTCGTTTCGTCACTCGAATCTCCGGTTCCATTCTGTAAAGCAGAAAAAAAGCATGTACTGCGTGTTGTGTCGAATATAGCGCAGAGTGACGCAATATGGGGCAGTGGAGCAAAACTCAATTTTCCAATAATTCTTGGAAGCCCCATTTTGTTGCAATGACTCAAGTAAAATTCTCTTGCGGAATGCCAAAGAAAAAAATTGTACTTTCAATTGTACTTTCAGTTCTACTTTCAATTCTACTTTCAATTCTACTTTCGATTCTACTTTCAATTCTACTTTCAATTCTACTTTCGATTCTACTTTCGATTCTACTTTCAATTCTACTTTCAATTCTACTTTTTTAAACATTTCTTTGTCAGCCCGCAAGTTATTTTTTTTCAGTGTACCACCAACACAATCCAAAGGTTATTGGAAAATTGCGTTTTGCCCTACTGTCCCGTTTTGCCCCGCTCTCCCCTACATAGAGCTGCGTATGAGCGGAGAAAGAAATGGCCGGAACACTGCCGGCGTTACTTATAGATCAATAGGCAACGGGTTGGCGGAATATGCCTCACGGTTAGTGGGTCTAGTTCAGTACGCGTTTACGCCCAATGGCTCTCAACCCACCTCGCGTGCGTAACTTGGGATACCCGGGATTCGTGTCGTGACCCAGTGATTCGTCCCGACCAATCCTGGACGATGAAAAAATGTGAAAAAAATGAAGACCTTGCCATTTTTTTGTCCATCAGATGGACGTTTATCCGGCAACTGTTTTGCCCGAAGCCCGAGAAGAAAATTGATAATCGCAGATTTTCTTTTTTTTTCTGGCGTGACTGAAGCTCCGAATAGCTTCCACCTTCAACCCCTCGGGACGGAAAATCGATATACGAATAAAGCGACTATATCCTGCTATGATATTTCAAGATCTTCTCGGATATTTTTTTTTTTAGATAGCTAAGGAGAAATGTGTATGATACAATATGGAAAACCATAGAGGTGTGGATCCATTCAGAAAAAAGATATTATTTTATACTATAATGAATAGTTCCCAGGAGGAACGTCTATATTAGTTCATTACGATACTAGTGCGATAAAACTTTTTCTGACGAGTGTAAGTTTGCAGCACGAGCCGAAGGCGAGTGTTGCAAACACCCGAGTTAAGAAAACGTTTATCGCACGAGTATCGTACGAAATTTTATTTCACAAGGTGCGAAAGAGTAGTTTTACGTGCGCGAAGCGTGCGTAAAACAGCACTTTACGCACCGAGTGAAATAAAGATAGTTTTCGATAGTACATATTCAATAGGTTAAGGTAGTACTAGCACAATGACCGACGCCGCCTAAGTTCGAGAGAAAGAAGACAAAGATTACAAACACTTGCCGATGAGAAAACAATCTGAACAAATTCTAGCATATAAAAGGTGCTGAAAAGATTGTTTGTGCATAATAATAATTTCAGAATGATCATAAAAAATTACTGAAAAAAAAAATTGTGCAACAAATTACCCGGCAACCAAATTATTTTTTAGGATTTATTATAAAGGAAACAAATAACATTTTGGGTTCATTATTATGGACGAACAATCTTATCAGCATCTTCCATAAGCTTGATTTTTTTCAAATATTTATCCGATCGAGAAGTGTTTGTAATTCTCTTTTATTCCTCTCAAACTTAGGCGGAGTCAGTCATTGCACCTTAAACTATAATTGTGGTTGCAACTATAAAATGTAGAAGGTCTCCTCGCGAACCATTTTTTACGGTACAAAGTCACTATCGTTGCTCTTACTATGTAATTTGTTTTCTCAGTGTTTCCGCTCAGATAAGCATTGTTAAAATTATTTTTAAAAAATGTCAAATAGTATTATCGCGTCCCTTTTATCTTTTTAATGAAACAGAGTTTAGCGACCTTGAAAAAAATCACGATTAGTCTATATTAAAGAAACTCTTGTACCACGAAATGCACCCATAAATTATACACGAGCACATCCGTAACGCCTCTCCGTCACGCATGAATTTCGAGTCTTTCGTGCCATAATTCGTTATTAAGGAACACGCTACCCTGCAAGCCCGCGCTGGGTGCAGTTCCATAATCGCAAAAAAAAGCATTCCTCTTACCGCACCCAAAGACCTATTTCTAAGCCGCGACCACCCTCGATTATTCAGCCCTCAATCGCATAAACAGTCTCCCTTCTTCAACCTGTATAAACACACTCCTGCCCGCAGTAACTTATTCATAATTGCGTGAGTTTTTCAAATTAGCGAAAGAAAGCATGAAGCTGATGTATGCACACTGTTTTTTTTTTAACGACGACTTCGCCACCATATATAAAAATTATTGGAAATACCAAATTAACCTAATAAACATATACATATGTTTTGTTCAAGCTTTCGACAGAGCGCAGCGAGTATGTAATCGTCTTTTTTCTCCTTTCTCCTTTTGTTATTATTTAAGTGTTCTTACTCGGTCGAGTCGAGTTGTCGCGTTTGCTCGGACTTGTCTTTGTGGGATTTCTATATTTAATTAACCTAAACGTGTCTTCATATCGAGTTATTGTCGTATCGCATAAAAGTACTTGGTAACGTCTGACTTATCATTTTTTTTTAAGTACTTGCCATCTGTATTTTCTCCCCTTCTTCCTTATGTTATTATTCAACTGTTCTTAGTCGGTCGAATCGAGCTGTCGCTTTTGCTCGGGCTTTCATATTTAATAAACCTAAACGTGTCTTCATATGGAGTTATTGCCGTATCGCATATGGACTATAACTACTTGGTAGCGTCTGACTTATAATTTTTTTTTATACTTGGCATCGAGACGCTACCGCGTCTGTTGATACAACCCACAACAAGAATCGAGGTGGGGAGGGAGGAAAAGGCAATACCGTACATACGTTCTTGAAAAGAATCCCCACGGAAAAGACTTGCAAGTGCAAATGTAATTTTACATCAAATATGTTTGTTTTTTTTTCATACGCGTCGGAGACGGCCGTGACTTTTCTTTACAATATAGAGAAATATTATTTGCATGGTGAAGTTTTTATGTACGATTCAAGTAAAAATTCGATTCGCACAACTTTTGCAAATTGTGTGCATCTCTTCTTCGCAATTGAAATGCACAATGGGTTGCCTCAGGTGTGCATAAATAAAAAATAAATTATTTACGTCACAAACAAAATCCACATCGTTGTAAAGAAGGTAAACTCGAAGCCAGTCGCCAAGCGTAGTTAGTTAGCGTAGATATTCAAGTAACTACGATAGATAGTGTTTTGATTTCCATGTACGGTTTCTTCAATTTTTTACCTTGACCTTACTCTATTAATCTTTAATGTTATTTTTCCCGCATTTACATTCTTATAAGTAATACGATTCTTTCTGTGTTCTTAGCTGTATATAGTTATTAAATACACTTATCGTTATATTATGTTAGCTGCATTCTACCCAAGTAACTAATATTTGCGTCTCTATCGACGAGCCGATGGCTGTCGTCGTAATGGGTGTTGCATAGGAAAGACAAATATTTCTACATGCCAGGGTAGCTAATATCGACTAAACCGTAATCGATCGAGGAGATCCGTAAATGAGTTAAAAAATTAAATTTTTATTTTAGTGCGACTAACATGAACCTCCTATACCTTAACAATTATACTCTTGTCATTATTAATTAATGTATTTTGAGTTATGCATTTTTTGTTTTTGTTAGCAAAACTAGCTTACATTTTTTTTCTGTTAACTTCGAAATGGAGCCAAACAATAGTTTCGACGTAGGCATGAATGTTAAAAATACAGATAAATGTTAAAGATACGCATAACAAATGATAAAAATACTTTCCATTATTTCCATAAATTTTGGTCCATAATTTTTTTTTTTTTCAGACTTGAAAAATAGTTGAATAATAATTTCTTTTTTGCGCGTAATTGTCGAACCCTTGAGAGGTCGCTTCATTGTAACCTCCCTCTAGGGATGTAACTTTGCTCAGAGTATACATCCGAGCGTAGAATAATTAATGATTTATGTCCATTTAAGGTACAATGTAACACAACGTAGAGGCGTGACTCGCAGTCGACACAAGGATATTTTATTATAGCATACACCCGACGTATCTAGAATACGGAGGATATAGCTCGAGCGCATATTGAGTACCGAGAGTGGCCTTCGTTCGCTGAGCGAGCAAACTCGAGCGCAGTGTGGGCAAAATATCGGGAATAGACATCAACCACTGAGAAGCATGACGGCCGATCCACACCATTTTAACAGTTTACCTCTTTAACAACGCAGCCTCGTTATCATAAAAAAAAAACATTTTTTTTAACCACTATAATTTTCTGTATCAACATATGTAAAACAGTTCACTTTTGGACAATTCAGTGTTAAAATTTTGACATCAAAGTAAAAGACAAAAAATGTTCCATCAAAGTAAAAAACAAAAAATTTTACATCAAAATAAAAACAAAAAAAATTGACATCAAAGTAACCAAAAATTTAATCCCGGCAAAAAAACTTTCTTCGGGGTGCATTCTTGATTGTCAATATTTTTCAAAATGCTTTGGATGAAGTTAGCATTTTTTGACGCCCTTTTGATTCCAAGTCGTCGGTACAGTTCGCGCGCGGGTGTGGTCTACGAATACGTGTTAACCCTCCGAGAAAATTGATACGTACGTATACGAATCGATATTAACCCTCGACGTTTGCGTGACACTGGCCTTCCTCCTACATTGGTCTATCGGAAATTTTCTATTTACTTCGCCGAGGCGTGACCACTCGGGATAATTTTACCACTGTACTGTGGCATTTTCAATTATATCGATTCTCGGTGTAATTGATAGTTCATTATTGATTGCACTCGGCCCAACCGATAATAGGAATGTCCGATGGAACTTTCGGTGTTCTATTCGAGGGTTCGTTTTAGATTCGCGACATTCCGGGTTTCGCTAAATTTACCCTCTAATACGTCTAGGTGATAGTCGGGCAAGGTGAACACGTGAGCCAAATCGAATTCTTACTGAAATATAAACAAATTTGGAAAATTTCAATCTCGGTCGGTAACAAAAAACTGTAATTAACATTTTCTTTCAAATGTGGCCAAAAAATTCGGGGAAAAAAATGCTTCGTATTTTTGCGACTAATTGATGAACGTGCGAACAATTTTCATTTTATCCTCAATTTTTGATGCGGCGTTTCAGTCCCGAAAAATCTGATTACAATCAGATTTTTTTTGTAAAGGCCGTTGATTTTTTTTGTAATCTGATTTTTCGGTCTTTGATTTTTTTTGGTGATCAGATTTTTCGGTCTTTGATTTTTTTTTTTTTTTGTAAACCAATTTTTTATTATATTAAATTAAATAATGGCCAAGTTGTCTCTCGGCCGCCGTATTTCTGCAGGCTTCCACAGTTTCGTGATACACGGGATGGCAATACAAATTCTTTTGAAACGGAGACTTTCTTTGAAACAGCTGTAGTTATGTAGAATTGAGAAGTGGCGAGAGAGAAAATGGAAGTCGTAGTATAGAGGAGGTGGTAATCTAGGCTGAATTTTTTGTTTTGTTTTTATACAGCACAAGAGAGCGCGAGTCATCGAAACGAATAACAAGTGAGACTCGACGAAGAGGCCGAGAAAATAGGATGCTGGGTAAAACACGAGAAATGAAAATAAAGAAGGAAGAAACGAGCGGAGGAACCGAGATGTAAGGGCTCCGAGGAATAACGAATTCGTTCAAGAGTGCTGTACATTCTTTTCACTTGCGAACACTTGTAAGACTCGTAGGGTACTTCGACTTGATTAAAGTTGAAGATACATCAATGACTGAGAATCAGAAGGTCGTAACCACCGTGTTAAAACTATGCGAGATATGCCTTTTTATTTTTAGCCGTCAATATAGAAAATATATTATATTATATATTGTTCATATTTTATTATATATATATATATAAATCTTTATTTGCCTTTGACGGCACAAATAGCCCTGGTAGCAAAGGGGGGGGGGGTGCGATGTAACGGAGTTACAATTTCGACCCTTTGAACGCAATATTTCGAGTTACCAAAAAATAAATGAAAATAAAAAAGTTCACCGTCACAATATTTAGTGAAAATATGTGTAGTTTGTAAAAGCTTAATTAACAGCTACACGTGTCGATATCAGAACTTGACAAAATAACGTATACAGTATTGCAAATAAAAACATAAATTAATTGATTATTTTGTACAAAAGCGCGCAACATAATCGAGCTAACTGCGAAATTGTAACGCTTTAGATGCGGCCCGGTCTAGGTTTGCTAGAAACGCAATAAATGATTCCTCAGATTCCGGGTACTCGTTTGGGTAGCGGAAACGGAGGATTTCGTAAGGAGGACCAACTGGTGAATAGTGTTTGAGTGTTTCAGTCGCGTTCATGTTGCATGCTCTGCTTATTCGAATTTGTGTTAGACGGTACATCGTTTTCTTGTAAGAGAACTTGCGCACGTATCGAATAGATAGGCGGATGTGGGTTTTAATTCTGGTAAGTAAATTCAGCGCGTGAACAACGATTCGTTAGGTCGGCTGTAAACCTTCCATCCGGTGACCTGGGTATGATTAATTCAGTGACAGGATTGTTCCTCCGCTATCTGGACCTACCAAGAGAGGGTGGAATTTCTGAAACACCGCCAGCTTATTTCTTGTTAAGGACTTAGCATCAAAATTATCCCAGAGACCTTATTGTGCGAAGGGTTGCACGAGTCGTACAGTCCAACTTCCACTCGTCACAACATTCGTGACCCACATCGTTAGCAGTCTAAAATGCTCTCTAACTTGCTGTGCGAAATGCTTTTTAAAAATCTCAATAATTCGCAAAGTTTTAGGCATTTTCCGTCGAAATGGCATTATTACAAAAAATTGTCAACACAGATAGGTGGATCTGGGACTTCATTCTGGTTACAGCAAGTGAACAACGATTTGTTAAGTATCCTGCACACCTCCCATCGGGTGTCCTGGGCATGGTTAATTTAGAAACAAAGATCGTTCCTAGCTTCACTATTTGAGTCTATCAAGAGAACATGGAATCTCTCAAACACTTATTTCTTGTTAAGGATAAAAATGATCGAATCGAATCAAATCGAACTCAAAAGCAAAAAAATTATGAAACCAAATCAAATCGAAATCATCAAAAGCATCCAAATTATCGAATCAAATCAAGTCGAAATCATCAAAAGCATCAAAATTATCGAATCAAATAATATTTAACTGATCAAAAGCCTCAAAATTATCAGATAAAATCGGAATCATCAAAATTATCTAATTACATCAAGCTAAACAATCAAAACCATCATAATTATCCTACATTGTTCTGAGAAGGGTTGCACGAGTCCTACAGCCCAACTTCGATTCTTCATAACACTCGTGACCCACATTGTCTGCGGTCTAAAATTCTTTCCAACTTGCCATACGAAATACTAAAAAAAAATCTCAATAATACGTAAAGTTTTAGGCATTTTCCGACCTAAATGGTTTTAGACATTATCCGAAAAAAATTTCAACAATCCCTCTTCGCGGCAACGCTGAAGCTGAACCAGCGTCAAAACTCTCGACGAAACAACGTCCAAACCGCGAAGTAGCACTCGTGAAAGAAATTAATCCGTCACGCAACACACCGTCCCGGTTCGCAGCTGGCGAACGTCGGGCAAAAAAAGAAAAACCACAAAATCAAATAACAAAAAAGAATCTTGTAAAAGTACCTGTTGCCAAACGAGATGTTTCCTCCCGGCGTGCCAAGCGATCGCGATAGCGTCCGTCTCACACTTTCTCGTTCCGACTCCCTCCCCCGACTTATCGCGATTGCACTCGATATAAAAAAATAAAATAAAATATATACAACATACAAATATATCACCTTTCCTTCCCCGTCTTCTTCCTTATCCCAAAACTTCTCCCTCCGAAAATTTTCACACCTCACAGATATTTAAAACCAATTAACAACCGAACTTCCCAAAACTATGTCATCATCCGACGAGCCACAATCGAACTTAATCCCCCGCTATAAATAAAAACAAAACTTCGCCAAATTAATTTTTTCAATTTTTTATAATTCCCGTTCGACACTTCCCACGCAGTGCACAAGTGCGTGCTTTACACGTGTACTGCGATCCACAGTTCTCGCACCGCTCTCCTCATCGGCCAGTCCTCAGACACCCAGACGATCATTTTTTTCAATTTTTGTCATTTAACATCGACCGAACTATTTTTTAATACAATTTTTTAAAATATTTTTAATTTTTTTTTTCTTTTTACACACACGGTTTGTTTGACCGTGCGGAGGTGAGGATCCTGCGGTGCTCGCTTATAACACTCTCTCCGTCCGGAGCGGTCGGGGAACGCAGGAGAGACACGCGCGACCCGCTACCGCTGCGCAACCGACTGCGCGCCGCCCCTCGCGCTATAATGATAAACGAGAAACTAGCTGCGAAGCTCCCACGGCGAAGCTCGGAACCCTCGCGATCGTTTCACCCTGCCTCGCTCGTTCGTTCGTCGTATCACGAAGACAACACCCACACCTGCGAAGGGAGCAGGCCATACCGCGACCGGTACCCTCCGCTACTGCGGCGCTCGGAAAAGCCCTCCTTCCTCCTTCGGCATTCGCACACTTTAATGCCCTCTCGGCCGGCTCGGCCGCTTTGTCGACGACGATTCGGCGCGCGGCGCGGCCATTCTCACGATTATTGGGACACCTGGATGACGTCACTACGGCCAACGTTGCCGCGGGTGGATGGTAACGGAAGTGAATAAAGAATGGTGAACCGACCGCCCGATCCTGCGATCGGAAGGTCAGGTCGTCCTTTTTTTATTTTTAGGTTTCTACTGGGGTGGTTGGTTAGCGTTTGGAGGGCTTTTTTTTATCGTTCTGAATAGATTCTGATGAATCATGTGGGGATAAGTCTGGGAGGCCTGGCTGGGTCAATGGAAATGCGTCGACATTCTTTGCATTGATTTACTCAATGGACATTGATGGATTAGTGTAAGTAAAAATCGTGCGCTGTTTGATGCACAGGTTTTGGAAGTTTTTGCACGTAAACCGGTATATTAAATTCTATGTGCAATTTTGATGAAAAATTAATGTACGAATTAAATTTAATTCCAATAATCTACCATAATTTTACTATAAAATTACTTTAATTCCAATGATTCACCTTAATTTGACTAAAAGTCCATTAATTTTTCATGAAAATTGTACACTAAATTTACCATACCAGTTTTTTAAAATAAAAACTTCCAGTCCAGTACACTGTAAAAATAGATTGTCAATTTAATGTATTGGAACTTGAAATTTGCTAACATTACTCATATTAATTAAACATTAATGTACTTTGCTTGTAAAATAAAAATACCAGACATTAAAATTACAAATCTTTTGCTTAAAATTTACAAAAATGTTAATGAAAAATACAAATTTTACTGTAAAAATGCAACGCACATGCGTTTGATGTCAGAAACGGTTTATGTAAAAAAGCTTCCAATACTGTTCATTAATTTTCAAACAAAATTTTTTTACAGTGTACATAACATTACCTATAAATTGGGTTGGCCAGTGGCTCGTATTGACCACGACTACAGCAGGATAGCGCAGGCTTTGAATATTCCTAGTCTAGAAACTCTACGACAACTTGGTGATATCGTTACTCTGTATAAAATTATCAATGGATTACTGGACTGCCGGGAATTGTCACGTCAAATCCGATTTTGGGGTCCTCCTGGAATAGCCTTGAGACGGATCAATTTGTTTACTGTGCCGGTGGCTAGGAGTGTGTTCGGAGCAAGATCTATTCACAGACTCATGCACTTCGCCAATACCCTTGGGGAGATCGTTAACTTCGAACTATCGGTTAGTGAGTTCAAAGCAGCTGTTGGGCGGCGATTCTTTGAGTGATTATATTTCAAAATAATCGGGCAACCAAAGGCAAATAACCAGTATGGTGGTTATTAATGTTAAAATGCACTAACGAAATAGATTTGTCTATTTATGATATATTAAGATGCGAACTGGTGATATTATTCAAATACTAGAGATATTTTCATAATTTATCAATTTACTGGTGTATTTTTAATATTGTATGTAAAAGGGTTTATCCCGTAAACTAAATAATAAATAAATATCCAATTTTTTTTTTTTTTTTTTACAGTGTAGCTAAAAAATGGACTCGGCATCCGGCACACAGTTTTTCGGGAATCAATTTCACGCTTATTGGGACACATTGATAACGTCCTGCGGTTATTACTGAAAACCGAATTTTTTACAATATATTTTTTGACCTCTTTGCCCACCCAGAATTCTCGAATGCAGTTCGCGCCGCTACCAAAAAATTCGGTAAACGTTTCTTTTTTTTTTTAATCAACGGACATGGAGGGTTGATGTGACTGTTCGCCTCTTTCGCCCTCACCGCGGTAACCGCAGGCGTCAGAGAGACCACTCGCGTCCATGTGGCGCACTAAATGCCAGACTGAATCAGTTCAACAGATGTGGAACTTCTGCGGTTCGGAACTCACCGCGTGACTTGTCAACTGATAAACGCATAAACCAACAACGGCGAGCCTCGTTGCGTTTGACGAACGGTGATTATAGTTTCGGGCCCTCATCAACGAGGACACCGAGAATCGCCGGATGGGAAAAGTATTTATGGCCGATGGTCCAAAATTCCCACCGTCGAAGCGAAATTGAGTTGGCTCGTGATTGGTACGAATTTTTTTTTCTTACGTTTCCCTCGCTACTGGGTCAAACGGGGCAAATGCCGAGAGACAGAGCTTCATGCTGAAAGCAACTACGAGGGCATGCACCTGTAATTGGGACGTTAACCCTTTCTTCCTGCGTCACTGCTATACCCACTTCCGCGAGTGAACTGAGCCTTCTTGATTCACGAATTTCCGTCGTACTTCCGGAATAATAAATCACAAACTTTTCTACTCGGTTCTAATAAAGTTTAGTTATTTGTGTTCAGATTCAAATCACAATAACGATAATATTTTTCGCCAAAAGGCAGTTTTGTATCACGGTCGGTAATGCAGAACTGCAATAAACTTTTATCGATGGCAGCGATTACGTTCGGTCAAAATCTAATTCTCACAGGATTAATTAATTAATTAAAAACTAAGCCTTACAGAATTTGATTTTTGACATCTTTTGTCGACAGCCTTGAGAAAAAAGGGTTTAAATGTTTCATTACCGATCGAGGCCGGCCCGGGCGGGGCTTGCGCATGCGCGCAACGATTCGACATCCAGTACGAATTTGCTTCTTCGCGGCTGTGGTCGGCAACCGTGAAAAAAAGTTCATTATAGTTTTTGCAAATACCGACCGCGGTATTTCGTTCCGGCTCAGGGACAGGCGAAAAGCCGCGACGATTATTAAAACTGAGATAGACAGATCCGTTTATTGCGTGTACACCGTGTCTGATAGCTCTCTAAGAACACCGCGACACAAGGTACAAAATTCATAACATATATAAATCATAACAAAAAAAAATCATACCATAAGCCAAAATACAACAAATAAAAATATGGAAAATGCAACAAAAGTAACATAAAATAAATAAGAATATGAACAACATACATATTGGCAGTGCATATACGCATTGTATATGCGCTAATACGGAAAAATACGAAGTATAACAAAAGTAAACTAAAATGAAACGGGACTATGAAAAAATATACAGCGAAAGACACAAAAGCATAATTTAGAGGCCGCGACAACTCCAACCACCGTCAATCGCCATGATATAAAGGCCGACGGAAAGGAAAAAAAAATTAGTTATCAAAAAGTGATCTAAATGGATTACATATGTCCGTCTAGACGGTACCCGAAAGTTTCTACCCGTCCAAAAAGTTCACATTCGGACGAAGCATAGCTTATTGTTGCCACCCGAACGGACATACGTAGCCCATTTAGATAACTGTTTCATACACTGTAAAAAAATGTTGCTTGAAAATTAATGAACATTATTGGAAGCTTTTTTACATAAACCGTTTTTGAAATTTCAAACACATGTGCGTTGCAATTTTACAATAAAATTTGTATTTTTAATGAACATTTTTGTAAATTTTGCAGCAAAAGATTTGTAATTTTAATATCTGGTATTTTTATTTTACAAGCAAAGTAAAATAAAAATTTCAAGTTCCAGTACATTAAATTTACAATTTATTTTTACAGTGTACCAGATTTTTACGTAATATTTGTACATTAAATTTAATGTACTAGTTTACACATAAAAGCTTCCAATACCCTTACATTAAATTTACAATCTTTTTAAACAAATTTACAAACCCTTATCAGGTCCCGACGTAACGCTCGAAAATTTCTAATCGATAATTTCTTTTTCTTCAAAGGAAACATCATCGAACTTTGACACTGACCCGCGAAGCGCGCTGAAATATTACATAGTAAAAGCAACAGTATTGACTTTTTGCCATAAAAAATAGTTCCCAAGGGGAAGGTCTACATTTTAAAGTTACGACAATGACAAACAAACGTCGTTGCAGCCATGATTATCGTTTAACCAACTGGAAACTATTCATTACGTTAGGAAACACTATCGTAAACACTTTGCTCAGTGTGTAATCATGTTCCCTTTAAGCGCCGAACTTTGAGCGCACTTTAAACAAAGGCACTGCGGTTTTTGTTACCGACTGGGGTCGGTTTGGCCAGACGGCTGGGGTCGGGGCGCCTCGCATGGACTTAACGCAAATGCCATACCGGGCGCGCCGACGATGATGCTCTTGATTATTGACTCGCCTGTTCGTCCCCTATTGTAAACGTATGTACGTGACGTCAGACATAAAGCCTACGATAGACTCATTGCACAGTTGCGCCTTTACCCAATACCGTGTTCGTATAATATTTGCCGCGTTCATATATCGCAGAAATACGAAACCGTGAATCGTGTGGGGGAGAACGGCGCGATAATGAAATCCGGGGCAAAATGAACAATTTTTTTAAACCTTTTTTGCGGAACAAACAAACAAACATAATCCCGAGACTTTTCTGTGTGTAAACACACAATGAACATCTTTCTTTTTTTTCTCCCGACATGTGTGTGTAACAACATACATATACATCAACAGTTGGTTCGCGTCCGCTCGGTCGATAAGCTGAAAATTATCGACCCGCCGAGCGTAGGCCGGACTCGCGGCTATTCCGCGACCTTGTTGGACTTTCGCAACAATCGGTGTGCTTTTTTTTCATGTGTGTCTGCGTTGAAACCTGCAAGTATGTCACGAGCGAAACTAAAATATGTTTGCAACTCTATAACGCGATCGATCGGTGGGAATGTCTTGTTCCGACGACTTTCTTTCGGCTCGAAACTTACCGAAACTTTTTTTTTTGCGTTATTATAGCGACTGCAGCTATCAACGAGCGACGATGCTTCGTCGCGCACATGATCTGTTTTTTTTCGGCCGATGAGACAATCGCTGTTGGTGAGTGTGGAAAAGCCCTTTGAATTGCTGATGTCGCCGGCGAGCCCGGACCAGGACTGATGACTTTTGAGGAATCTTCACACGTGGATTCCCAGTCACAAGAGAGATTAAATGAGAATTTGAAGAATTGCTAATGGTATAAAAATCTAAAAAAAAATCAACTTTATTGAAGGTGCCAGCAACACTAATTTTGCACGATAACAATGTCAAAAAATGATTAACGAAATGATAAAAAAAAATTGTCCAATACATAATCTTTCTCTTTTCGAATTACTTCATTGATTTCCTCGAAGCCAGATGAACTTTTTGCAGAATTTTCTTACATTTTTGAATTGCTCTCTTTTTGAACATTTTTTAAGGCCGTAACCACAGAACTGCTGGCGCAATCGCCTCGAAGCTTTTGTGTGTACTGTAGACTTTGTAAAGTTAAGAAAATTCTGAAAAAAATGGATACAAATTCTAAAAAATCAACGGCTTTATTTAAAATGACAAAATCAAAGGTTGTCAGATTTTCCTTTAAACAATGATTTTTTTTAAGCATTTGTTAGTAACTTTTGGGATTATTGTCATGCAACATCAAAGGTCTTGGCATCATTAATACGTCTGATTTTTTTCAGATTTTTGGTATATCGTGAAGAACTGAAATTTTGATCGAATTTTGAGCCTTTGGTTCACTGATAAAAAAATACGGTTGAATCAACTAAGATTCGGGCACGGACGTTCAACTAAATATTTTGTTGGTACATTTAAAAAATTGGTTAGTTCAACAATTTTTTGGTTGATTTCACCCAAATATTTTTGAGTCATAAAAATATTTTGTTCAACTAACAAAATATTTATTTGAACGTCCCTGCCCGAATCTTAGTTGATTCAACTGTACTTTTTTATCAGTGTTGAGAATGTGTGTGCGATGCATCCTTAAGGGGTTGGACGTGCGAGACTTCAGAGGCGCAGGAGGGTGTTCTGCTCTCTCTTCGACAATCGACCGATTCACCCGAGCAGCGGATCGTCGTTGCCGGACCGAGAGCGGTAATCGACTTCCTAGAACTAAAATCGCTGGTGTTTCATGTTTTATTCAAGTTTTCTCAAGGACCATGAATAACTACGACAATGACGACGAGTAACTCGTGGGCGCTTACTAGCTGGTTGGTAAGGCACGAGTAGTAAGATCGATCAGTGCAGACTGGCCGCTCACGGGCAGCCCTTTTGTACGAAACACGTTGCGGTTCGTCGCGAAAAAATTATCGTCCATTCCGTCACAAATTAAAATTGTGTCAACAAAAAATATTTCTGAAAGTTCGTTGACTCGCAAGGAACATGAAATAATTTTACGGACTGAAAGAAGGTTCTTCGATTCCATGAAAAGAAATTGCAAAAGGCTGCACCTTTGTCGTGTCGTTAAATAAAGAATGGCGAAGCTGGTCGGTCGCAGTAGAGGAAAGACATTACGCTCGATCGTACTAGAGTAATGTCATCATCGTTGCCGCGAATCCGCTTCCACGTTGCTCTCGCATACTATACAATGACAACGAGACATTGCAAATATTTGCGGTCGAGCTCGTAAGAAATGATTCCGAGCGACGGACGTCCTTAATGGTAGGAATGCACTGAGATTGTAAGAATTTCGCTATTGAAAGTTTCCTCAAGAGGAAATATTAATATGGATTAAAAAGTGGTGATGATAATCCCATATATTATTGATTTATGCACTGATAAAAAAGTACAGTTGAATCAACTAAGATTCGGGCAGGGACCTTCAAATAAATATTTAGTTGGTCCAACAAAATATTTGAATGACCCAAAAATATTTTGATGAAATCACCCGACAAATTGTTGAACTAACTAATTTTTTAGCTGTATCAACAAAATCTTTAGTTGAACGTCCGTGCCCGAATCTTAGTTGATTCAACCGTATTTTTTTATCAGTGTGTGATAATTACGGTGAACTATGTTCACCACTTTTATCCTATATCAATAACAATTGCATACCGTGCAATAATATATCAATATAATAACAAGTTTAAAAATGTCGAGCAAAGGCGAAATATCGCCCTCTAAAACTCCCCCTAAGATATTTTTAAATACCTTCCGAAGGGATTTAAGGTGATGTGCCCATATAACACGAAATGGTTTGAAATCACTTTAGAAATATTTTCCATCTTTCAAACCTTTCAAAATGTTTCAACGAAACGTTTCTTAAATATTTCAGAAACATAATTAATCTTTCAAGACATCTAAAGTATGTCTGAAACGTAGTGATAACATATTTGACATGTTTAATTTCACGTTTTACCGAAATATTTCTACGAATGTTTCCGTGTTTATGCGGGTGTGCATGTGCAATTTGGATTGGAGATGCAATCGATCACGTTTCGCTGAAGTGTTTAGAAAACATTTCAGCGAAACATTTTTGAAACATTTCGATATAAAATTTACTATTGGGCAAAAGAACATTTTGAAAACTTTGAAAAAAATGTTGACAAATATTTCTGTATATTGACAAAATATTTTTAATATTTCCAAAAAATATTATTGAAAGCCTTAACACACACACACACACACACTGGGTTATTTTTTCCGCTTAAGCTATTCACTAGCTTAATGGGTAAAGCGCCTGTCGTAAAACAGATTCTCTTATTTACCGACAACCTTTAACATTACTTACCACCGGAAGTACCTAAGGGTAACAACTTCACTGAGGCGTTGTTCTCTTGTTACAAGTTCTCTTCTGCGGTCTTCGAACCATCCGCGATAGGCCGACCGATGGTAAAACTGATTTCCGAGATTTTCGCGACATTCCAAACTTTCGGCATCAGCCACACAGCGAGCCACAGTTTGACGGATATGCGACCTAGCCTAGTCACAATTTAGAAGTGACAATAATCTTACAATAATGTTGTAGAAATAACGGCAAAGTATCTTCGATAAAAAATATATATAAATAAAATAATCCTGTCTGACTGGATTTAAAAAAAATATATGTCAGTAAGAATTTCTTTACCTACACAGGAACAATTGTTACTCCACGTGAAAAATCAGGCTGCCGAGAGATGCACCGAACATTTAGGCCTATCCGAACATGGCGTCTCCCACCGAAACGTCAGAGTGAGGAACGAGATTCACGAGGAAATCGTGACTGAGCGTACCGTTTTTTTTTACTTTTTTTTTTTCAACGGTCCAACGGAATTACGCGACAATATCTTTGTCGCTGTTTAGGGTGTGAAACATTTGACGAATCGGCGAAATGAAGAGGGTTATACTGTTCGTCAATGGTACCGACGTGAACGGCAAGGTGAGTGTGTTTGTGTGTGTGCAGCAAACAAAATTTTTCATAAACTTCGAATAATTGATGTATTATTGATATTCGACTATTTTTTCGTTCCTTCTTTATTTTCGATACATTCGAGAAATAAACATTTTGTCAACGGTCGTAGCTGTAGCAACGGAGAGTGTCTCGACATTCAATCGATAGTGAAAAGCGCGGGCTTTTTTGAATTTCATATTTCGAGCGGAAATTTTGTTTTTTCGCGATAATTATGCATAACGCGTTTACTATTACGAATTAGCAATTTTCAAGTTTTACTACGTTTTTACAAAGTTTTTGCAACGTTTTGTGACCATTTTTATTATATAGAAATTTTGTGTAATTTGACAACTGTGAATTATTCTATGCAGGTATTCATGGTGACCCATTCGGTGGACGAATTGTTGACAGCTGCTGGTCTGAAATTTGAAATGACTGCCAAAAGAATATTCACGCCTCAGGGTGGAGAGGTCGACGACGTTAAATTGATCAGGTTCGTAATACAAGAAAAAATATTTTACAGAAAAAAAATTATGTTTTTTTTTTGTTTCAGAGACGACGATATATTGTACGTTTCGGCAGGGGAAGATTTTATAACTAAACACGTGGGGTCGACGCCGGTTCAGACTTCAAGAAATCCTGAATGGGTTACACTGAACGTAGGTGGGAAATTATTCACAACCACGAGGAGCACGCTGACACAAAAAGAACCGATGAGCATGCTAGCCAGGTAATAAATACCATGCAAAAATCACCTAATGAAATTTTCGTTAAATTGAATTGAAATTTAATTAATCCATGAGAAAATTTAAAAATAAATGGAAAATGGTAATAAATTTTAACATTCTGGCTTACCAACTGTGGGAACAGAGAATCCTCACAGTAAACTTTTTATAGCTGTTATAATTATTTTAATAAATAATTTGTTTCTTTGTCGAAAAATAATTAATAATTTTTTTTCCTTTTTTTGTTTCGAAGAATGTTCACCGAAAGTGAAGATAGCATGGAATGGAGAATACAGCCCAGTAAACGAGATGACAACGGAGCTTTCCTTATCGACAGAAGTCCAACATATTTCGAGCCGTTGTTAAACTACTTGAGGCACGGTCAATTAATTCTCGACTCGAATCTCAATGCGGCAGGTAAGCTTCAAAATTCCCGGAAATGGGTAATAAAAATGCAATTCCGATGAAAAACGATTTATTCCGAATAAAATTTTCGTGTGAATATCATTTATGTCAGCGATGAGACGAAGTGACTAGTCACTCTTATCGGCGGGCATTGCGAACCGTTCCGCGATTCCAGTCGAATTCTTCTTCTGCAGCGATTGTTTAACATTCGTCCAGGGGTATAAATTATGATTGATATCGGCTTAGCGCATTCGTTGCCCGGGCATATTTTTTTATCGGCATTTTGTCCCGAACTTGGAAATCCGTCGGTCGTCGTGGGAGAAGAAAATGCATCGAAATTTAAACTCTGGAAGACAGAATTTCAATGCATTTAATAGAAATAATAGAAATAATAGAAATAATAGAAATAATAGAAATAATAGAAATAATAGAAATAATAGAAATAATAGAAATAATTTTTTTGGCTCACAGATACATCGTCAGCTCCGACCGTTCGCGGATCTTCGTGTCGCGTGCAATATTCATTATCGCAATTAATTTTCTCGCAGGTGGTGAGTGCGTCGACCGCGCTAGAATCACAGCAAGATTCATAGATATTTCGGAGTATTCGAAGAAGCTCTTCTTTATCCGTAGTGTCGCTGCTGCCCTGTGGATATGTTTTATCGTCCGTCGGTAAATCGTCATCGGCGACCGGACGGGCAGTCTTCGGCCTAATCAGACTAAGGATTTCACTCATTAGTTCCCGAAATTTTTTGCGCTCCTCCAACAAATCGTCCATGCTGTCTATCGAGTCTTCCATTTTATAATCCTCGATCACCTTTCTCTTATTTTAATCCATTTCGCATAAAATTTAGAATTTCTGTTTTTTCTCCAATCGAAACGTCAATGCCGAAATGACGGAACAATTGACGCATGACCGCTCATCCGAGACAAATCGCAATTTGTTAGTTAAAAAAAATAAAAATCCATTTCAGCTGCGAATACACATGGACACATCCGATAGGGTGAATTCTTGAATGCAATTCTGCTCTCTTCGGCTAAATCGAGAAATATTCATTACCCTGAAGATATCTGCACGAGACTTCAGGTTCGTAAATATTCGAGATATATCCACATGTATACGTAGCTGAAATTGGCGTTCTTATATTCCAATCTACTCTCATTTCAGAGTTTAGTTTTTACACAAATCTGCTCTGATAAGCGTTCTTTTATTATCAAAACGGCCGGAATGCATCCCGCGGAAAGAATCGGATGTACCATTGGCAATTTAAAAAACCCATTAGCAGTGGACGGTCACAGATAAAAGAACGCATAGCTGAGCAGATTTGCATTCAAGAACCACCCTATGCTTTTCATTACCGAGTGAGGGCTGTTTGTGGAGCGGAAATGCATTTCACAACACCTTTGGGCTTCGAATAGAGTAAAAAATCATAAAATTTCTAGATCTAGATTTCTTTTGGCATTTACGGAATTAATTTCAAATCCTTTAATTCTTCAGACACGAGAGTCTCGCGCCGAACGTGACTACGCAGGCCGATGGCTTCGCGACCTGAGATAGTAAACATAAATTTCGAATAACAATAGCACATTATATGTAGATGATAAAAATGTTGATATCGTAATTTCGATATCATCAATATTTTTTGAGATATAGCGATTATTTATTGTACATTCGCTCAGCGAGGAATCCGTACGTGAAGGGTTAATAGATTA
Organism: Ichneumoninae sp. A BG-2022a; assembly: GCA_030522665.1. Taxonomy (NCBI): domain Eukaryota; kingdom Metazoa; phylum Arthropoda; class Insecta; order Hymenoptera; family Ichneumonidae; species Ichneumoninae sp. A BG-2022a. The sequence continues at coordinate 21,160 of JAPYZC010000930.1, forward strand.
ACGCTTAAAAATGTTCATGTTTAACATTTTATAATTTTTTGCCGCCCTCGAAAGGGCGGTAAAAAAACACTGACAGTCCCAAATTCATGATCTTTTTCATGGATGGATTTCACCGTTGCTAGGTGTTTTAGAAGAAGCACGTTTCTACGGTATCGACGGCATCGTTACGAGTCTCGAGGAGATGGTCGCCGACAGCGAGAAAAAGGGCAAGGGCACGGTATCGCTGACGCGACGGGATGTTCTCAAGGCAATAATGTCGACGCCAGCGACGTCCGAGCTTCGATTTCAAGGCGTTAACTTGGCGGGCGCTGATCTCTCGAGGCTGGACTTGCGGAACATAAACTTCAAGGTGAGCCCGTAAATAGACATAGATGAATATCGACGTTTTGGCACATTTACATCTCTACCACTCACAACTCTACCAGAAAACATCTCTCCCCAAACAACTCTATCGAAACGTCTAACAGAAAGTAAAAAAAACTACCAGAAAGAAAATTAAAAACTCTACCGGAATGGAAATAAAACTCTACCGGAATACAAGGAATCGTCTAAACCTTGTGTTCCGGTAGAGTTTTATTTCTATTCCGATAGAGTTTTATTTCCATTCCGGTAGAGTTTTATTTGAATTCCAGTAGAGTTTTATTACTTTCTGGTAGAGTTGTGAGTGGTCGAGATGTAAATGTGCTGACGTTTTGGCCCTTCAACTGGGCGACTCCAAGACACCTTCCGCAGAAGTGAAATTAATTTCCGGCATTGCCAAGATAAGATTTCTAATAAAAAGTGGTACCAAAACGAGAAAAAAAACCCTAATCTTCTGCCGACATTTTTTCAACCAATATTTATTATCGCATCATTATTGCATGCAACCCAAATTTAGGCTTAAATAAATTAGATATAAGATAAACATGATCTTCATTTAATTTTCCGGAAAGAAGCCTCTCCGATAAAGTTTAAGGGTCAAATCTCAAGCTCTCGGGCGCGTGATCTGCAACTTCAGGCGAGAACTGACTTATCGGCTTATGATTCAAAAAAAAGTTGACGCATAAATTTCCATTTTGTTGGCTCAATCGCGGAAGAAAGTCAATCTAACTTATCCGTCCTCTGGGAAACGAGGAGGGAAGGTTCGCAATACCGTGTAGGGGCTTCGTCAGTTTTCGGTCAGTCGCCAACTCTCACGGCGATAAATTTCGATAGTCGACAATTGCAATCAGTCGCCGATCGATCGATATCCGATAAGAAAATCTTTCATAAAAAAAACTCGAGTAGAAAATATTTTTTAAATATACTTGTACGAATATATTACACTTTTCTTTACCGATCGAGTTCGTTCAAAATCGTATTAGCCTCTTAAGGCTCTTAATCTTAAAAAGGGGCAAATGCTGGTGAATCGAGATTACTCGATCATTTCGTAAACCAAGTGGGGAACCTTAGGAGAAAATTTTCTCGTAAGATAGCTGTACCCTTGCGGCTGCAGGAGGGATTTGGCACGGCGCTGTAACTTCCAGGAAACGGGAAGGGTCCTCAAGCTCGGCTTAGAACTCTGAAAAGAGCTTAACTCGAAAGAGCTTAAATCCCATGGCCTCTATCGCTTTCCGCGCTAACTACAACGCTTGCCACTCTCTGCACTTGCTTAATTACCAGTTAACGACAGCGCAGAGCCTGATAGAGCACCGCTACGCTACGCGCTCTCCGATGAGTCTTTCACACGCTCAACTTCCTTAGGCACAATAATAGACTTGCAAAACCTTGAGCCTTCCTCGTCCAATTTAATTATGCACTCCCGGCGCACAGTTATAATAATCGGTAAAAGGATATTACAAATTAATAAAGCTGCGGATATAATATTATAGAAGCCACAATTATCTTTAAAAATATTGCAATCCTATAACAATACCAACAATAATAATTGTGATAATAATAATAATCTTCAATCCTCAATTTAATTTAAATTTTTATTTTACGTCGTTTACTGCTCGCTCTGATCACCGATTAATCATCGTTTAATCACTTCAAATTGGGCGTTGCCCGTTTGTCATAAAACTAAATATAAATAAATAAAAATAATAATATAATGTAACGAAAAAAATAGGTTGCCACTTTTGCATTTAGCAACTTTGTGCGACAATCTTTTAAAAAAAAAAAAAAATCACATTTCGAATAAAGCATTGTAATTTAAATTGTGAAAAATGTATTCGAAGAAAATAGGCGGCGTTTTCGATTAATTGGTCCATAGAGTGGGCTAAAGTTTCTCATCGATATTCAATTTGTTAAGATCCTGGGGTTTTCGAAATTTTTTTTTGTGGTATTATTTTTATTGTTTTTCGCAGCATCTCTTGAGCCTCGTCTCCAAGTTTGTTTGCGTTAAACCGCATCTCATCTTCTGTGTGTATCTCCCGTTTTACGGGCAAATTTGTTATTCCACGAATTAATGCAGTTTCGCCCGTTATACATGCGCGAAACGAATGAACGGTGCCGAGGATCGTATACTATAGAGGCTATTATAAATAATGCAATAATAGTTGTGCGTGTGCGTGTGCGTGTGTGTGTGTGTGTGAGTTGCGTGGTATGCACGTTAACGCGATGCTAAACTGTGCAGGCTTGGATAATGCGTAATTCCATATCGACCCCGTTTATCTATTGCGCTCGCTATACACCGCCCTATAAACTATATTAGCAAGTGCACCGACGAGCGCGTATACGCCGTTTTTTGATGGACGATTCGCCGGCACTGCAGCAGTTGGGAATTATTTATTTTGTTACGATCGACCCTAAAATTGTGAACACTTTTTTGTTATCGCATCATTTTTACTCCCTCAATCCGTGTTATCGTGGCAATTTTTTTTCAGTACGCAAATCTCCGGGGCTGTAATCTGGTAGGGGCGAATCTGTCTGGATGTTGTCTGGAGCGAGCCGATCTGTCATTTGCTAATCTGGAGGGTGCTCAACTCGTTTGTGTCAAGATGCTCTGCGCGAATCTCGAGGCCGCAAATTTACACTCTTGTAACTTCGAGGATCCGGGTGGTCTTTCGGCAAACATGGAGGGTGTAAATCTTAAGGGTGCCAATCTCGAGGGCAGTAACATGGCCTCGGTTAATCTTCGCGTGGCTACGCTCAAGAACGCTATACTGAAAAATTGTGATCTCAGATCGGCAATTCTCGCCGGTGCTGATCTCGAGGTGACTATTTTACTATTTTACTATTTTACTATTTTACTATTTTACTATTTTACTATTTTACTATTTTACTATTTTACTATTTTACTATTTTACTATTTTAC
>JAPYZC010000931.1:0-23676 GCA_030522665.1 Ichneumoninae sp. A BG-2022a
TTTACCCTCCCCCCCCAATCGCTGATATCGATGGTTTGAAGTAACGAAAAAAGACGCATGAAGTGCTCATAAGACTTTCTGGCGTTATATCAACGATACTGTGACTCGTATCGGCCGAATGGAACAAAACGTGTCATGAGTACTTTTTTTTGCCGTTTTACCCCTCGGCTAACCGCCGCAGTGAAACTGACCACTGCCGGTCCGTCGACGCAATTTTAATAAGAATAGCATTTTAATGACCGCCCGACGCTGGACCGAGAAACGAACGTTCGGAGAAAATTCATCATCGGACTTTCTCACCGATCTCCCCCTCTGCCGCCAAATCCTTTCGACTTTCGATCAGGATTCTCCGGGTTTATGCACGGCGAGCTTCGCGAAACTAACCCGACGAGACTGTCGTATCTAGGACGCCGCGAGAGTCGCGGACTTCATCAGAGAAACGAATTAACGTGATAAATCGACGTACGAGTGGCATAACTATCTCTACCGTCATTACGGAAGTGAAACGCTCATTCGACTTGTTCCCATGCACGTAGGCCGGTAAGCGGCGAACTTGTGGAATTGCGTTTCCTTATGGGAGGCGAGTACAATGTAACGATAATCTTCGTTGAAGAAAAAAATAAATCTAATTTACTTATCACTCCGGAGGCGATTTTCTTTTTTATCACGATCGTGCTCGATTGTCGATTACTTTAATGACTCGGGATTTGTGTATACACATGCACTAGATTCTTTCGCTGAGCAGCACTGCTTGCTCAATAGCGCATTAATGCAATGATTAAACTCGTTCGAGGTTCACTTTTTTATTTTATTTTTTGCGATTATCGTTCTATCGTCGCAGGTAATAACTGAACGATTCATCAAACTTTCGTAACGGATAATCGGCACATATCGAGGCCGCATAGGATCGATGAAACAAGGTCGGGTCAAAAAGAATATTGTGGAGTACTAGAAAGAGATACGATTGCACATCGAACTGAACTGCCTCAATTTATTATATACTCTCGCCGTTATTACGTACTCGTAAACTTTATGGATCATCTAGCTTCGTCTCCTTCGATACAGGGTCTTTCCAAATATGTAGCTTTTTTAAGATCAGTCACCAGTGACTAGTAACTATAGTCACTATAGTCACTATAGTCACTAAAGTCACTATAGTCACTATAGTCGCTATAGTCACTATAGTCGCTATAGTCACTATAGTCGCTATAGTCACTATAGTCACTATAGTCACTATAGTCACTATAGTCACTATAGTCACTACAGTCAACAGTCAACAGTTATTATCGACACGCTTTTCAGGAAACCCTTCTCAAAATCGACTGTCGTTATTTTTGCGTAATTATCCGGTCTGTATTTACTCGAGACGTATTGCGAGACAATCCGTAATAACCGGAATACAGCCCAGCATTTATACGAGAAAAAGATAGCCGGTAACGCGAGAAACTTTTTTAAAAAATTCGATAATTTACTGAAATTCTTAAAATCGTCGGGATTGCAGCCGTACGAGTTGCGGATCGAGTAATAGTCACGTTCGCCGGTAGACTTTGTATCCGCAAATGTAGATCGGTGCTGCCGGGTTTGAACGGTCGTTTATTCAAGCGGCGATTTTGTTGAGCAATAATTATATACCGAGAAGTTACTAACGATTCAAACGTTCGGAACGCCTCCGTGAACCGTGTCGTGCGCGCGTGTGATCGGAACAAGCCGGGATGATCCTTCGTACGTCCTTCGTACCCTACGGAGACGCTCGAGCGCGTCGCCCGACCGATATTCCCGCTGTTTTTGCAACGCTCGCTGCATCACCGTGCTCCAGAATGTATCGGATCGTCACATAATTCCTGCCTCCTTTAAACACCTGTTGATAACCTGTGGAATCTCTCAGATTCTATCGGTGCAGCGAATTATGCACCGACAAACGAGGACAACGGGCGTATAATCGTAACGTCCCGACCGACAGCTCGAAGAAGCGCTGCCAGCAAGTAGTACGAATACGATATCGTCCGACCGCACGAGCGGCGCGCCTCTGAAGCGCCTGGCGAGCGAGCAATCGCTCTGGTTATTAACATCATCGTCGTTAAATCTCCGAGTCTTTTTTTGCACGCTTATTAGCAATACAATAATAATGATAGTAAGATGGTCATTTGCATATGACTATTGCCGATACAGTATTCTCTTATTGGAATTGCTCTATTAACTTTCGAGCTTCGTGAGCTGATACGCCCGAGGGCTTCGTGCAGTTGTTCGCGACCGCGAGCCTTATCCGGCTATCCTATTTTTATTTACAACTCAATCCGAGTCACAGTCCGGCTATTTTTTTATTCGATCGTAATATATGTTATTACATCGTATTGTTCTTAATATCCTAATATTATATTGTATCTATATAATATGTATACATATATTTTTTTTCGGTTTACTTAAAGCGGTACTCAAATGGCATTGCGAAATGTAAATGGAAGCTTGCGCAGTAGCGTGTAATGGCAGTGTTCGGCGACAAACGCGACAGCCGTTTCGACCGTTTCTCGTAGGTCAATGTACAGCGGGACGATAATCGTCCCCATTGACGTCTCGGTAACCCTTTTTATACGATTGCGTCTCCGCATCGATCGTATGCTTTTACGAGGCTCGAAATTACAGGCCTGATAGTTTTCATCAGTCGATGAGCGAGCGCCGCGAAACGCGCGTAGGCAGCCCCGCCGCGCATGCGCAACGAACGCTGGACGCGCGCAAGCACGTCGAGCCGCGCCGAGTCGGCAAGGTCAAAAGGTCTCGGGCAGTTTTCTTTCCTGCTTGGACTCTCGGATTCCCTTGGAAATACGGCACAGCTGCGACCGGGTCTTGCGTTTTGTTTTTCGCTCTTTCTTCCTTGCACTCGCGATATCGCCGTGTCTGCGCGTCGACGCCCATTACAGCTGCGCGCTGCCGTACCGTTTCAATGACGGTTGCGCAACCGAGACTCGAGATCCATATGAGGCTACGTGTCGGATTTGCCCCTCGACCCAGGCCTCGTGTCGCTGGCGCTAACTTTCTAGTTGCATTTCATTAGCCACGACTATACACACATGTATATTTTTATATGTATCTCTATGTATAGATATATAGCTTCGATAACGGGATTTTTAATGAGGGAAGATATCTTCGCACGCTCGATTCAGGGGGCAATGGCCAACAGGTATGATGACTGGGCCGTTTTGTGTTTTATTTTATGAATAACGTCCGAGGCGTCTGATCTCTGCGAAATCGTGTTCTCTTGGACCAGTAAGGACTCTCGCACTGTTCGCGTCTCTACCCTCGTTACGCTTGGATTACGAAAGAGACTCGCGAATTAATTGCGGAACGGGGAAAGATCGGTAGGCCAGCGTCTACCTCGATCCATCAAGCCAAGTGGGAATGGTGAGACAACGAGGAGCGCTGAGAAGCAGAGGGGCGTAACTCGCCGGGCTTCGCGCGGCAAACGACCCGCGCCTGCGCCCTCCCGCTTCTCCACGATCGGCATTATGCGTTCCATACATTCATACTCGAACCGCTCGGATGTTACGCGAGAGAGCGAAAGTTCCGGGTTTATGAGTATTGTGCGATCGCGGCGAGTTTTTGCATAGGGTCATGGGGCACATAAAAAAAATGTATGCTTTTATGCAGATTCGCAGTAAATACACACATTTGTAACGTATATTCCGAATCTCAGTCGCTCGTCCGACTTTGACGGATGATTGACGATCCGTCTCGAAGTTTTTGCAACCAGAAAATCAGTCCCGCTAATAACGGAAGCGTGGTTGTCGAAAAAAAATTGTCGTGACGATTATCGTTTTCACAGTCACGATGACCAATAAAATTATGCTTAATTATACTTATTACATGAAAGTGTAAAACTATGCTTTCATGAAAATTTACAAAATAAAATGTACATATATTCCTAGCACACATTCTAAATTATCCGCACGTGCAGCGTCGTCAGACGCTCGACGGTTCGTGCTGCGAGTTTCTGCAACCGGAAAATCCGCACTATCGAATCAATTGAATAATAAACGCGCTTGAGACACGGGCCGGTCAGTCTCCGGCCCGCCGCGACCGGCCGTAATGCAGTGGGTAGAGTAATGTGCATTATATTATTCCCCAACGCTCTCTATCGTGTGAGCGAATGTGTACGCACGTAACGGGACGATTACAGCTGCGAGTACGGCCGACGGCTGGGGAGCGAGACGGGGAAGTTCGCTGCAACGGAGATCCGGCAAGCTCTGTTCCGTTTCGTTCCTCGCGAATCTCTCGGCTCCCCCGACCTGCCCGCGTGCCGCCACCGTCGCGCCGCAGCCGGAGAAAGTAAAAGGACTATATTATTCGGGTTACACGTATGCGGCAAGAGTAGAAATGTGGATTTAACGTCAGCGCTATATATCCGCTTCGCCTCTGACGTCCGACTCTCCTCGCCCGGGAACTCACCTCTCGACGCCTCTTACGTAACGGCGTGAATGACTTATATATATATATATGTTTTTAATTTTTTTTTTTTTTTTTTTTTTTTTTTTTCATAATAAGATCTTGAACAAATTGTAACCACTCGTTACGCGAGAAAATACAGTTCGCCGTGCCACCTCATTAGAGCGACGAAGGAAAGTCACCAGTGTGTGCAGATATAGGAATCGATTTTATTTTTATTTTTTCGCACGGGTAAAACCCAGAAAAATTGCACCGGTGTTTCCAGTCGCTGTGGTAATTATATATATTGTATTCGTATATTGTTATTATCTCATATTCTTATGTTATATTATATTCTAGTTTATATTTTTTCTTAATATTGTTATTTTTACTTGTATTTTTTTTTGTATGTGAGGAATTCATGGGCTGGTGTTATGGCTATGTTACGGTTTAGGTGCCTTCTTGCACGGTGTTCTTATGGGGTTTAGGCTCCAGAACGCGAAACAAACGAATCTATATATATAAATCTCGCGGACATCCAATATGTATTTATTTAATAAAACACAGTCTAACTGGAGATCTTTTACGTTCAACGATTAAGCGAGAAATTATAAATTCTTGTAATAAATATTTTACAAGTACACTTCATGCATTACATTTACTCACTACTGTACATTGTTTGTAAAAAAGGCTTTGCCCGTATACACAAATAAAATACAAATAAAATAAAAAATATCTACTGTTTAAGTTACTTTAATTAGTTTATATTAATTTTTAATAGCAGATAAAAATAATAAGTGTACAAAAAAATATATATTACATAACGAGTATTAGGTTTTCATTTAATTGAAATATACACATGTGTGTAAATATCGTGTGTATATGTGGATCAGCGAGGGTCGGGAGAGTGCGATCGATCGGTAAATCGACTTGCGCAATTGTTTCCCGTACCCTGCCATGCAACGCCGTTGCGCAACATTTTTATTTTTTTTTTGTCTCTTTCCGTCTCTATCGTTTTTTCGATCGACGCGTTGTCACCTCTCTCTCTATCCGTCATTCGGTACACCGCCGTACGCAGCCGTCGTCTACCCGTAGACCTTGATTGCACGGGTAAGGCGAACGGCAAATTTCCCCGTGCAAAGCCAACTTTCTTTCGCGCGGGCGTCGCGAGCGGTTGTCTCATCCGCGACCGGTATCGACTTCGAAGTACACCGATAGCTATTCGAGTATCGCCGCGCCCGTTTAGCCGCACAGTTGCGCGTTCCCGATAGTGTCGTCGCCCGACAATCTAACCGACCGATCGTTTTTTTTTTTCGATTTTTTTTATTTATTTTTTTTCTACATAAAATCGTTTCGCGTCAGAGCAGCACTCGCGGGACTGCAGTGCCCGCGGCAGTGAAGGTGTCCGGAATCGAGGCTGCCCCTCGTGCCGACCTCGGCCCGTACCGCTGGAAACCCTACACCGCTGCGGCTGCACTTGAGCGTGTTTGTCAACGTGGAAAACAGGGGAGACAGAGGGACGAGACTCCGCGACCTCGGCGAGGTCGTGGACCGAACCTTGCGACGCGATCCGCCCGGCGTCTCGTTCTCCGATTACCGGCGGACCGGGCGAACCCGGCACTCTCCACCGATTCCACTGCAATCGGAAACGGTCTCCCTTGCAGCTGTAACGGTAAGTGCACCAGATCGCTTTCCGAGAATCATCGAGGTACAGCTGGAAAAATCATTTATTTGACACGCACCTGCGAATAAATATTTTTATTGATTTAAGTAAATATTCACTTCAATTAAATACATATTTATTTAAATTGAATAAATCTTTATTTAAACCAATCAAATGTCTATTTGCGGGGCACCCGTTAGATAAATTGTTTTTCTGGGCGTACAGCTGGAAACGGAAGCTATTCGTTAAACCACCCAGAATTGTTGAACCATTTTTTTTATATATGAATAAAATAAAATTTATTTAATTAATCAATTATGATAATAAATCGTTATTAATATGTATTATTATTGCTAATTGATCAGTCAAGGAACAAATTGTTTTGGTTAATTTGATTTGGTTTATTGTTATTTACTTTAATTTGATTGTATAAGAAGAAAAAGATTGCATCGGTTTATGGACGTATTTTTAAACGTTGATTGGAGAACGCGTTCGGATATATTGGGTCGTGTCGCGAAGATGGGATTTTCCACCTATTCCACCGCAATCGGGAGCGGTCTCCGTTGCGTCTGCAACGCTAAGTGTTCCGGATCGCTTTCCAAGAATTCTTCGGGGACAGCTTTCCGTTCGACCACCCGGAATTATTTAACATTCCTTAAAAGTATAAATAACATGAAATAATTTTTATTTATTTAATTTAATGAATAATCATAAACTGATATCAATTTTTTATATTATTATTATTAATCGATTGATTAAATTCAAATTATCTAGTTCAATTCGATTCGTTTATTGTTGTTCCATTTAATTTGAATAAATAAAAAATAAAAAATTATCTTCAATTTACGGAGATAGTTTGAAACGTCGATTGGAGAACGGGTTCGGTCGGAGACGGGATTTTCCACCGATTCGACCACAGCAGGAAGCGGTCCCCCTTGTGTCTGCAACGGAGACCGCTTAACGAATAATCTTCCGGCGATAGATATTCGTTCAAACACCCAACATTATTTAACATAAAAAAAATAAAATGAACTAAGTTCTAGGCAATTCATGAATAATAATTTTTCAAAAATGATTAACATTAACAATTGATTAATTAAATAAGAATTATTTAGTTGTATGGAATGAAATGGAATTTGGTCCAATAAAAGAGAACAGAAATTTCTTCGAATTACGGACGTACTTTTGCACGTCGATTGGAGAACGCCGGTGGCGACATTCGATCGTGCCGCGAAGATCGGACCACTTTCGTTTTCTCGGGCCGGTCTTCCTCGTCGGGATGACCCTTTACGTAAAAGGACGGACGGCCTCGGCGCGCTGCATCACCGAGAAAGAAAGGTTTCTCACCCGCGTCTCACCCGAGGCTCGGCTCTCCCTTTCTCCATCGCCGAGTTCGTCCTCACGTAAAGTTACGCGGCTTCGATGTAATACAAACTTTTGCCTTTCCCCCTCGCCGCGCATTCTGTTTTGTGTTTCTCATCTCCGCGCACGATCTTCGGATGGAACCGTCGACGATCGTTGCCGCTGCTGCAATTGCGAGAGATTTTCTCCGAGAGTCTGGAAAGTTACCGAGCGGGACGCGCGCTGTCGGCCGAGCAACAGCGACAGTCGCAGCGGCGTCTCGCCGGTGAAGAAACGAGCTAGCGCCTGCAAATTTATACGCGCCGCGGCACCACGAGACGATCGAGCGGCGAGTCTTCGAGGAAAGCCTTCGGACACGATATAATATGATGCGTATATTTTTAGATTTTTTTTTTTACTCATAATGCCCAGAAAAAATATTCACGTGAATTAAATACATATTTATTCGAAGGGAAGCGGTACATTTTTTTATTTGGGCGTAAACTTAAAGCGAAGCGACAGTCAACCCTTTAGTGGCGCTGTAGTGTATTTGCTACATTGGCACAAAGGTAATATTTTTAAAATATCTGATTAAATTTTTGTATTTAAAAATACGAAAGAAAGTCTTTCGACTACAGCCTTGTACAATTTTTTTGAAATACGGATCGCGGTTTCGGAGTAACTGGCGTTATTGTATCGTCCAGCTCTGGGGAAACTCGTCTCGCTGTTCCGGCACTCGACTAACACCGTTTTCCATGTGGTACTGAAATCTTAGAAATACCCGTCTGTCTAGTGTGTATAATCTGACTGGACGCGACTCGGACTTATGTCAGTGCACACTTGTAAGTTTATCTCACACATTGCATTATGTTTTTTCCTCAATGCCGCAATTGATGTTAGAACTTTTTTTTCAACAAGAGGAACCGATAGGCTTTTCGCACCCAGAAAACTCATTTCTTTTAAGGAGGTTGCCTTTCGTATAAGTATCTATTTAATTCAAACAAATACCCATTTCATTCGAATAAATCTAATCGCGGAGTTAGCTCGTGAAATAAAACGTTTTTTTCTTGGATCACCACGTGTACGAAATTTTCAATTCTGTGAAACCACAAGCGTCGCGGGTGCCTTTGTAATACCAAATGTTTTCATTGCAATCGTCCGAAAACAATAAAATAGATGTATTAATCCGGCTCGTTTGCGCGCAAGACCTTGATTCCTTTCCATTCGGGATTTCGTGAGCAGCATTAATTCATGAGGGGAAAAAAACTACGTCAGAAGCAGAGCGACCTGTATATATGTTTTACTGTCCTGCACGTAGACACCGTCCCTCGGATATATGGAATATGGATAAGCGCTAGTTGCCCCACCGTTATTGCTCAATGATCCTATCGTATATTTATGACCCAGTATCTATATATATGTATATATATGTGTGTGTACGCAAGTGTTTGACGATAAAGAAGAGTGGGGCAAAATGAACCATTCAGAAAAAAAATTCCACGAGGCATCAAAAAAGCTTCATCCCAAGTGATGGACCATTTCGCCCCACCCGCAGTTATATATATATACATATACGTATATATATTTCCTGGTCCACCTGGTTGCCCCACCGCTGTTGCTCAATGGTCCTAGCGTATACTTATGATTAAGTATGTATGTAGGGAAAAGTGGGGCAAAACGGGGCAGAAAATCAGGATGTATCGATGGGGCAAAATGAGGTATCCAAAAATAGTTGGAAAATTGCGTTTTGACCCACGGTTTCATTTTGCTTCGCTCTCCCCTATATGGGTGTATGCATGCGAGGCTTTGACGATAGAGAAGAGCGGGGCAAAATGGACCATTTCTGCAGCTTTGTCCACGAGACATAAAAAAGTCACAGGTCCATTTTACCCCACTCGCAGTTATATATACATATTTCCTCGTACATTTTCCTGGTCTTCGCTTGACTGATCGACACCGAAAATTTCCCGGATGTCCTGTTTTAGGGTCTGGTCGAATCGAGGATGTCTCGAAGTACATTTGTCATCCGATAACTTTTTTTCTTTTTATTCAGAATAAATAATGTTGCGCAACGTTACGCCCAATTACATCTATTGAATGTATCTAACGAGCTAAATCGTTTCCCTCTTCTGCAACTTTGTAACAAGGGTGACCCACATTAGCCAACGACGTTACCTCCGTTTCCCCAAATCGTCCTCTCGACCTGCACCGCCCCTGCTCGCCCCGTGCGAACTCTCGACGGTGTTACGCCATTAAAGATGCGCCGGTCACCGGGACTTCTCTCTCGGTTGACGAAGTTATTGGCTCCGAGTCAGCCATACTGCACTATTAGCAACAACAAGGCAAGACTGGAAATTATATGTATATGTGTACATATAACTAAAAAAAAACCTTGGAAAGTTTACTTTCACGTCGATAAAACTGGGATTCCGAAAGGCAAAATATAGAAGAAAAAAATAAACACTTTCTTTCGTCATAAGACTCTGAGAGGCTCCGGTTGTAACATCTACAGATCAGACTTCAATCGCGACACGACCGTTTTGTCACTGACCGAATAGCCATCGTATCTGCATCGTCATATATATATACATGTACGCGCACCTTTGATCCCGCAAGAATTTCGGAAATTGAGAATTAATCATCCATTCGATGGCCTAAGAAGGAATGAGCCAATAAGCCAAAAGTTACTTTCTCATCCTGAATATCGATTGCTGCAGGTAATTATCAATGATTCGATTTTATTCGAGGATTATTGTTATTATATTATTATTCTAATAATCATTATAATTATAATTATTACAAAAATAATAATAATTATTGGGTTAACCCATAGCGATAAAAGAGCGTGTGACAATCTCGACGGAGCGTCAAAGCCTATTTCTTTCCCCCTCGCAACGTCTCTCCTTTTCGTCCTCGCGAACGTTCTCCCCCAGAAGCGCCGTTTATCCAGCCCCTCGAGGCAGCGAGCCTCTCTCGCAAAGGCTTTTTAAGGAACGTGCATGCGCGTCTCTAGTCGCTATTGCAAGCTTACCGCCAAGCCGCAGGAGAGACACTGGATTCGCAGGTAAAATCGACCGGGGCCCGCCTCCGTGTGTTCCTTAGCTGCTCGGATCGCGAATCGGCGGCCTCTCTCCCTCGCGAAACTCGCCCGTTCTCTCACCTCTTTCGCTGTATATACATATATACTCATACATACACATACATACACATACATACACATATGTACACATATATACACATATATACACATATATACACATATATACACATATATACACATATATACACATATATACACATATATACACATATGTACACATACGTACACATATGTACACATATGTACACATATGTACACATATATGCACATAGATGCACATATGCACACAAATATACACATATGCACACATACATACTTATATGCATGCACCTCCGTATGTTTTTGCTCGAATCACTTCGCTACTAATATACTCGTCTACTGAGAGGCGTGTATGCTTTTACCGTGCATAGGTGTACGTATGCGCGGTTAAACGAACACGCGTGTGCCCCAACCGCCCTGGCGACTCGCACGGCAGCGGCAACAGCAGCAGCAAAAGCCAGGCTCTTTCCCCTCGCCTCGCCGTGCGATCCGAGCAGCCGTGCCTCGGCGTCGCACGCCGCACAAGACTTCGGGCTCTCCTTCGACTTCTGCCGCAAACGAGTCTCGCACCTTGCAAGGCACGCGTCTCTGTCGTCTCCTCTGTTCGTACACAATCGTATCAAACGCCAGACGCCCACCTAGTCGCCGAAGGGTCTACCGACGTTCTTTTTAATTTCTATTTATTTATTTTATTTATTTATTTTTTTCCGTTAACTTATTCGTCAGCTCCATCGCTTTATCATCGAGTTTCGTCTCCCCCCTCCCACCCGCACGTCACCGTCGCCGTCTCGTCAACCGACCGTAAGTCGCCACAACAGTAAAGATACTAATTACCGGCGGCATTGCTTTATTTTTATCTTTCATTCTAACGGAAGTGTTCCTTTTTTTTTTATCGAACAAAAAAGTCAGCTCGGTGTACACTCATGTGACCGTGCGTAGCCTGCTTTTCCGCACCGCGCGTTATTCTCGAAACGACAAACTTCCTTTCACTCGCCGTGATCCAGTTTAATCGACGGGATAAATTGGATCGTTTATTTTTATTTATCTTTCATTTTTGTTGTTCAAGGTTTCGTCGACGTGCGCGCGCTTCGAAGTCGGTCGTGCTTATAATTATTTGCATCTTTGTCGACAGGCGAAGAACACTCGGCATCTCTCGATAGTTTTCCAGTCGGACGGACGAAGGACGAGCGAGAACAACAAAACTATCGTCATGAGGGTGGCTCTGTTTGCGTGCAGCCTTTCGTTGGCCCTCGCCATCGTCGCCGCCGGTCCCATCGTCAAGCGAGCGACCGACGAGGACATCAGCCCGCTTAACGAGGTGAGTAAACACGACGATTCCTCTTACCGATTATTCGACACCGATGATCCGGCAATACGGCGATTCCGCGAGGCTCGAGAGAACGCGTGCGTCCGTACGTCTGTCCGTGTGTGCGCCGGAGATGAAAACGAGAGTGTCGAGAGTGAAAGTCGGTGAGCACTCGCGCCTCTGGCACACGAGCCAATGGACCGGCCACCCGATGTACGCGGACTACTTAAAACACTCGCTGCTCGACGCCGTCCACGTGTCCGCGCGCTAACGGAACATCCGCTCGGCGAGCGTGCACGTGCCGATTTGACGTCTCTGCACGCTAAAAAAATCGACGCGCTTTTAACAAATATTTAACGGTCACAAATTTGTTTTTTTTTTCTTAACCCGGCGACTCTTTGCCGAGACAACAAAAACGATACGGGTCTTGGTAATAAATTTTCCTTTGCGGTACAAAAAAAATCACACTTCAAGTTACGTCTGTGAATTTTTACAGATTTTTTTTTAGCACATCAACTTGTTATTCCAATCGTTCGAAGGTTGTTAAACTTGTTAAACAAGGTTACAAAGAAATGTAGTTGATATTTTATTTTACCGACGATGCGTATATTTTTTTACTGCAATGATATTTAAAAATTAGACACGATAACGTGGACGTTTGTGGAGTGGGAATTGCTCGTCGAATGCACGGTTTTTTCTGGACTTGCAGCCGTGTAGGAGAACACTTTTTTTTAATACAACGTAAACAAAAATTCGCCACTCAAAATTTATCCGCAAAATTTAACATTGCATTTTATTTATTTTTAATGATTAATGACCTTGAGATCAGAAAAACACTACCAGGTATCGAAAATGTTGGGTGGAATAAAAGGGGGTCACACAGTCTTCTTCGAAGAGAAATAAAAAACGAGCATGCGTGGCACTCTCACTCTTCGATTCGCTGTCGCTTTCGAAGCCTCTTCCGTTCGAAGCCCTCGAGCGAGCGTCGTACAAGAGAAATTACGTGTTCGACGTAAGATATTCGAGAGTCGTATTCGTGCAGCAGCCTCGGTATAGACTCCGCCGCCGCGCGCGCGTTTTTGTGCGTGTATATTATACACGTCGGATTACGTAAAGTTTGTAACACACATCGAACGACCTGACTGGCTAGAGAGATGGCCTCAGTGACCGTCGACACAAATATTTCTTTGATGAACACAACAAAAAAAAAGTAAAAAGAAAACACTACCGTGCCACCTGGCAATACGTGGTCCCTCGTCATTAATTATTTCGTACACGATTCCCATTGCACCCGTGCACAGAACCTACGAATACGCGCGATTGGCTAATGGATCGCTTACCGAGTTATTCATTAATAAATTTAATAAATTTAATAAATTTAATAAATTTAATAAATTTAATAAATTTAATAAATTTAGTAAATTTAATAAATTTAATAAATTTAATAAATTCTATAAATTGAATCAATTTAATAGATTTAATAGATTTAATTAATTTGATAAATTTATAGATTTCGTAAACTTCATAGATTTCGTTGATGTCATAATTTTGACGAATTTTGGATTTCTTTACCCCGACCGCTCCCCCCGCAGGTGTACGTCTTTCAGAACGAAGAGGACCCGGCATTGACCGACGTCGGGGAACCCAACGACCGAGAGAAGAGGAAGATCGGTATTATCAAGCTCGGAGTTTCCAACGGTATCATCAACTTTGTATTCGGGGTGAGAGACATTCGAAACGCTCATATAAACTGCAACAGTAACATTATTATGAAATTTTAACAGACCTCCTTTCTCGCGACATACGATTGCTCTTTGCGCTCCATTGCCCGCCGCGAGCATTTCGAGACTATATAATTAATATCGACCAGAACGCGCTTGTGCGTGCAAAAAAAAAAAAAAATCCCTTTGACGCAAGAGTACACTTTTCTGCAGCGAGTGGATTATCATTCTCGGAAAAATGTATTCTCGTGCCACCAAATGCATATGACTCAGTGCGCAGACTCGCGCACTAAAAAAACACCTTTCGCATTGAGTGGATTTTTTTTCAAGAGCGCAACTTTGCACCTGCGCATAAAATTTGTGCTCTTGCAAAAGGAAAAAAAACATTGCCTCGACGATTAATTCTGCCATCTCTACCTAATTGCACTCTCCTTGCTCTCGCTCGAACCAGAAACTGGACGCTTTCCTCGACGCGAAGACCCGAGCGATAGCCGTCCTCGACGAGGGAAACAAAGCGAAGAACGCAGCATTCGGTATCGACAACACCCAGTCAGCGACGAGCCAGTTTCTCGGTAACCTCATAAGCCAAAAGATTCAAGCCGGCACGTCGAGCATAGGACCGTTGATAAACAGCGCCACGACCTTCATATCCGGGGCGTCGAGCGGCCTGAGCGGGGCGTTCGCGTCGAAACTCGCACCGCTGAGCTCGATCGCCGGAGGTCTCTCGGGCGGTACAGGTGAGCCAACTTATCTCCGACCGGAGCATCGATCCGCCGGTATGATAGACATAAAAAAATATACCCCGAGAAACAATAAAACATTGGCGATTGAATTATATAAATGACGAAACGACACAGGGGGTTCGAGCGACGGATCGAGCGGCGGAGGTGGCGGTAGTGGAAACATTCTCGGAGGTCTTCTCTCGGGCCTGTCCGGCGGCAGCGGAGGACTCGGCAGCCTGAGCGGAGGGAGCGCAGGCGCTGGCGCCACCGCCGGCAGCGGCGACAACTCCTCGTCCAGCGGCAGTAGCGCGAGTGCGGGTGCAGGAGCGGGCATAAACCTCGGGGCGTTTGCCAATCTCGGTGGAGGGGTAGGACCATATTAAGTAAAATAAAAAGAAAAAAACAAAAAAAAGTGAGATTCAGAGTTCAACGTTGCGCAATACGACACATATTCGTTCGCCCCTCGGTAGATTTTTCGTAACAACGCGTAAAAACATAAAAGAAGCTCTTTGTTAAATTCTGCATTCGAGCCGGTACGCTTGTTCACCCCACCAGCCCGATGAGGATTTCGGTTACGGTACTCGCATTGGTGATTCATCGCTGTTGTATGACGAACAATGCTTTTTTTTTATTTCTTTCCTCACGGTTAGTTCTCGGTTTTATTTTTGTTAATCCTTCCTGCGAAGCAATTTTGCTAATGACACGATAGTGACGAACGAAAGTAGCCGAACTTTCGCCAGTAGATTTAGATAATAAACGTAGATGACCGTTTCCCACTCGGCTCGACCGTGATGTGCAACTTTGTTTTGCCGCCTCATTGTTCGGCGTTAAAAATCCATGCGAGTACGGTTGTTTTGTTAACAGCGATGAAAAAATTTGCCCGACTGGGCCGCCTGGAATATGTTGTAGTATTACAGCTGCGAATCCGTCGTCGGAATCTTCGATAGTACGTGTAAAATCGTAGAGTATCGAAAAAAATGTCTCTATTGTCCATCTTTTTTTCTTGTTTTTTTTTTCGTCTTTTCTAGATAGGAAAACGGTAAAGACGGACGCCCCTGGCCCCTAGAGTAACGTGTTCGTCGAGCCACGGCACAGCACATCCCCCGCCCTCCACGCCATTATTATCGCTAGATCACGAAATCTCTCGAGCCTTGTCAGAAAAAAAACACAAAATAAGTGGTGCCAATTGTAACACTCCTATTTGTCTAACGACGAAACATTTTTCAGCGACTGTCGACCGCGTCAGCTGAATATAATACTGCTGCTGTAAATAACTCTAATAGTAAACTTTTGTAAATGATGTAAATATAGCAGATTTTTTTTTATTCATTACACTCCGAAGCAAGATACTACTATGATGATGACGACGCCGACGACGACAGTTTATGTCTTATGTTGTGATTCATTTGCAATTATGATTATGATGATGATAATTATTAATGTCAAATAAAAAAGTGACGATTTTGTTATCCCGTGAGTTGAGTTCCTATATTTATGGAAGAAACAAACTACTAACTAGTGTACATCATACTATCGATGGAAACTTATTCGCCGATGGCTATAGTGTTAACGATCACTCATCGCACCCTTGAACAATCCTGATCCCATTGAGCCTCACTCGAGCACCGTAGCGGACGATCGGCTAAGAGCAAAGCTGGGCAAATACTTCGAGTACTTAAAGTACATGTTGAAATACCAAATACTTTAAGTATTGAGCATTGGGTAGTATTTGGGTTTTCAAGGAATTGAGTCCTTGAGTTTCCAAGAAATTGAGTACTCGAGTTTCCAAGTAATTGAGTACTTGAGTTACCAAGTAATTGAGTCCTTGAGTTTCCAAGTAATTGAGTACTTGAGTTTGCCAAGTAATTGAGTACTTGAGTTTCCAAGTAATTGAGTACTTGAGTTTGCCAAGTAATTGAGTACTTGAGTTTCCAAGTAATTGAGTACTTGAGTTTCCAAGTAATTGAGTACTTGAGTTTTCAAGTAATTCAATACTTTAGGATTCCAGTACTTTAATATTCAAGAAATTGAGATTCGAGTACTTGAGTATTCAAGTAATTAAGATTCCAGTACTTGGATCTTCAAGTAATTGAGATTCGCGTACTTCAGTACTCGAGTATAATTAAAACAATTAAAACAAAAAGGAATGAATTTTCATTGATACACCGTGAGAAATAGACCAAAGAATTAATCGCGTCTGTGATAAAGCTAGAACGGCGGATGTCATGAGCGATTGGCTGTTTATGTGCGCAGGGGACGATCAGTACGACGACCGAGGACATTCCCGAATTCGATAGGACTCGCGTGTCGTTGGACATACCACCGCCTGCCTTTGGTACAGCATTCACTCTAATTACGAACATCAGCAAGATCCTCAGTAGCATCATTCTAGTAAGTCAGGGGCGATCGTGCGTCCGCTTGTTCGTATCTGGAACGATACGATTTTATTAATACCATTATTATTATTCTTTTTTTGTCGTTGCCATTAATAACGCCTGGTTCGCCTCGAACTCGTATATTATCATAGAGAACGCATCCTTGAAGTCGACAGACTCGAGTTTCGCCTTTTTTCTTCTTTTTGTTTGTTTGCCGTTTCAGAACTCGGCGCATCGAACGCAGAGCGTTCTCGAGGTCTTCAAGCCCTTCTTCCGGGGAACTTTCGCCATCAAGGGTCTGCCCTCGGACAGACAGCAGTAGATGCAGGATTTCCGTTGGTGGGACACTGCGTCGAGGACTGGACGATAATTGCTCAAATGCCGATCGAGCGCTAAAAACTGGAGAGAAAGTACGGGGAGCGTACCGCACACTCGCGGTTACTTATAATCTTCCAAGTTTACCTGGACGATCCGTTAGTGTATAAATAGGAAAATGAAAGAAAAAGAAACAAGAATGTAAATAAAACCAACGAGAATACGAGAGTGGGGAAAGCGATGGGAGTTATATTGTGCAGGTGCACAGCCCGAGGTGGACTGTGACCGCAGCGCGCGCTCATGCCATATAATCATTAATATTCCTCGTTCGTCGTTTGAATAAATCGCTGTTTAGATATAAACGGCCAGTCCATTATCGCGTTGATCGTTGACTTTAGACGCAACGATTCGCTTCCTCGATACTCTTCCCTCTTTCTCATGACAATGGATATCTACGATCATGTGTTCATTATAGCTTAGCCGTACAGTGTAATGTTTATACTAAACCGGTTAAGATACATCGACGGCTGAGAATTGAAAGGGCGTAAGGTGAATCCTTTTTTTGCGAAGAACATACAGGTGCGACCTTTCGATTCTCCGCCGTCGATTGTGATCGTGGAGAAACGGATAGTGCAGCTCATAGCCATAGACGATAATACGGGTAACGTAATTTTATATGTAAAAGTATTTAAAAATTAAACGAGTAGTCACGATGTAGAACCTTTCTGTACAAAAAAAAATGTATTATAATGATAGTGAAACTGCTAAGTGGCGAATGTTTTTTTACTCTCTGCCGGTCGTTACAAAGCGTTAATGGTTTCATTGCATCTGCAATTATGTAAATATGTAATAAAAAAACCCCAATGACACATATTGTGATTGATTTATTTCGCGCTGCATACAGCATGAGTGCACGATCGAGGCCGGACCCAAAGATCCCTGGGAATGCTCCTGTTATCGTTATTGGTTGTCATTGATTGTTATTGATTGTTATTGATTGTTATTGATTGTTATTGATTGTTATCGATTGTTATCGATTGTTATTGATTGTTATTGATTGTTATTGATTGTTATTGATTGTTATTGATTGTTATTGATTGTTATTGGTTGTTATTGATTGTTATTGATTGTTATTGATATTGGAGATTCCTGCGCCCGTTTCTGCAGGTGTCGACTCGTCGAAAGGCTACGAACAATTCCATCGTCGTCGGACAAAGATCGATAATTGTGTCGCCATCTGACGATCGATAACGAGCTCCGCGCGGGCCTCGTGTTTCGCCGTGATGTCGAAACGCACTCGAGATCTCGAAGGCGAGAGACGCCTGAACGGGACCGGTTAGTGCCGCAACTTCAGACATTGTGCGGAAAGCGAGCGAGTACCTGCTGTTTTATTCGAGACAAAACATTACCCGAATATATCCGAGCCATTTGTTCCTCGCACGCGTCCGAACCGACTCTCATCGAGGGTGCCAGAGTTTGTCGCAAGGACGCGAGACGCAAGAGCGCTCGGGTGGGGAATTCCCGGCTCGAACTTTCGTACAACCGGGCGAGCTACTGTATTCCCACATGTAACTTGACTCTTTCGTCAATACGTCGGTAACCTTGAGGGCTGTGCGCGAGTCTCTCTCGATAGCCCGTTGGGCTTGTGCCGGCTCATCTCGCTAGTATCAGCTCCGGCGAGAAACCGGCAAGATGCAGTTCTCCGAAGCTCCCGGTCTGGCCGAGCATCTCTGAGCTATAAATATAGTCGATCGAAGTCGATTGGTCGCACTCGGCAATCGGCGACCGGTCAAGGGTGAGAGAAAATTGTTTGACCGTTTAACGGCTCGAGTCTCGAGTTAGCGCATCGGGCTTTTCGTCGAACAAGTCGCACACGCAATATCCGTGGCTCCTGCCGAGTTTTGCGCCAGTCGATCCATATACTTTCACTATTCGCGTTTTGTGTCTAATAGTTCCTCGCGCAACTCGCCACCGAAGATCAATTCAACGCTTTATCGTCATACGGATTCGTGTTGCGTCAGCGTTCAGGAAACACTTGAGGTAAATGTCGCACAACTGTCGATCTTCGATTCGTGGTTTCTTTGCTTGTTTCACTTGCACAATGATCGGACGCTCGACGAAGCTGGAATATTAACATCCGGAATATCAATGAACATCTTTGCGGATAAATATTTCTGACTCTCTGTCAGAACTGGTAATCTTAGGGAAAAAATGTATTGCCTCGTCACGCTTTTTTTTACGATTCTTGTCATCTTGCGTCGTAAAATCTTAGAGGGGAAAAAAAAATACTCCGTGACTGCACAAAGCATCCAATCTTGGGATTTTTTCCCCGGCACACTGTAAGCGTTTTACAAGAATACAAAAATAAAATGAGTCGCTCGATTCCTTTCTCCCAGAAATAATACTCGATCGACAAATTCGCTTCGGGAGCGAAAACTAAAGATCGTTTTTTGTTATTTTATTTTTGGGCAAACCAATCGCGGTATCTCGAAACTTACGAAATGGGTACTAAGGTTGAGGCTCCTTCGTTTCTGTCTCGACTTTCTCGTAGCTCGATAAGTAAATAACAAACTAAATTTAGAAAATTATAATACTGTAACATAAAAAAAGGCGCTCGTGGCACGCAGCGGTCTTTCGGGCGAGACGGGAGATTATGGCACGCCGGTTTCGTAATAGGTGCGTGAGAGAGCCGATGATGTAAATTACACAAGAGTGGCCCCGGGGCCGATGACGCCGAGGCGTTCGGGTAAGGCCCGCGCCTCGCGTTTCTTTTCTTTCCGCGAAATGCCTCTAGCTCGTTTCTGTCCGTGCTCGTTTTTTTCCCCTCAAAATCACACGTAACACGCAAATACTGTGTAAAGGTAGTGTGTAAAATTGGGTGGACGGTGACGGGCGGCAAAAGCGTTGAAGTCGTTTTGCTCGATCAACGACGCGTATCTCTTTAATCTATACAATTGCTTAGCTGCCTCTCCCGCAGCCTCATCGCCGTCCGCGGTAGTCCGGCTTACGGTCGAGTGGATTTTCCTTTATTCCAGCGAGAAACGAAGCCCGGGGCGAGAGCACGAGTGCACCGAGGAAAACGCGAGTGGAACGTCGTTCCGGTCGTCGGTCCGTTTGCTATTCGTCGAAGTCGCTCGAGAGTTTGTTTTGGGTTCGCAGAGGTGCGACAGATAATAACAGTGCGCGCGAAGGTCACGCGCAATATATAGACTGCGCATGCGCGGCGAAGGATCAAAGGTTCGACTCGGCGAGGCGAAAGATTGATCTCGGTTCGACACGGGACTTCCAAGTGTTACAAGGATTTTTTCGTGACTTATGTTTACGGCGGTCAGGGGTCACGAGGACGGGGAGGAATAAAAATCGCAGTGCGCATGCGCACAGCTTGCGACAGTAAAATCTTTGCGCCAGGAGAAATCTGCACTCTTCGCATATCGCTAGGAATATCAATAGCGAGCGCGAGGTACGGCTATTCATTAGAGTGTTTCGCAACGTCGAAGGGGAGGGACTGTCGAACGTCAAAGGAAAATATCGAATCCAGGAGTGTGCAAAAAAAGATTCTTAACGCGGTGAGTTGGGTAGACCGGGGCAAAACGGGGACTCTAAGCAATAAAACCTGCTACACCGATAACGAAAATATAGATCAATTATTTTTCACATCAAAATTATATTGGCACCGGTTTTGAAAGGATATTAAAAAAAAACCATCTGGCACAAAACCCTTCGATTTCACTTGGGGCAGCTTTTGTTAGCTTCATTATTCCCCATTTTGCCCCACGCCGATATGGCGTGTCATGTCCCCATTTTGCCCCATGGCCCAGTTTCTCTTCGATACGTCAATTACATCGTCGATTATCGATTCAAGCTACGAAAACCAACAGCCAACAATTACTCAACTATAAGGTAAACATACCAATGCCCGGACACTTAAGGGAGCGGTCCCAGTTCCTGGACATGCATGGAATATCGTATTTCCATCTCTCTTGCACGCACGCCTTGTCCGGCCACTGGGACGTGTCCGGTCATTGGTACATTTACCTGATATCGTTCTCTTCCGATATCAGCCGACGCGCCATTGAAGAGTCGCAAGAATGGGCTTCCAGAATTTCCAGGATGCTCCATTGACATTCACTCCCGGTGTCATTTCGACGTTGATTTCCAGATAATTTCGCCCTTCGTAATCGACTCCTATTTGCACGGTATTAGTTCATCTAACTTCGGGGTTGGATTGCTGAAGAAAATATATATTTATAAAAAATGTAGTCTATATAGATAGTTTGTGATAGTAATAACTCAATTCATTAAACTATAATTATAGTCACAACTATAATTTTTGGTCATTGTCGTAACTGTAAAATGTGGACGTCCCCTCTGGGAACTTTTTACTATGTAAGTTTTTCTCAGTGTGCCAACGGCTTGTAATGTCTATATTCGAAAACCCTCACTGTAACATTATGACCCGCGACACGTTACGTTTATCCGGCATCTCTCTTAATTGCCCAGAAGCCCTCTCCCCCCTTTCCCCCCCTTTGGGTCGGGGCAATTGGACACTTGGGCGAAATCTGCGATACCAGGCGAGAATAAACGTTCTCACGAACGGCACCTGTTATTTCAATCAAATGGGAGAAATCGTTATTATAGCACCTATTATACGGGTAATTTGGGTGACAATTTTTATTTATTTTTATTTTTTCCTCGAGTGACAATAATTCCCGCGACGACGTAGATCGCCGGCTGGACGCACGACAGGGTAATTTGCCGGAGGTCCGAGAGAATAATCCGCGTGCGACCGCGGTCTGTCCCGTGTGTCGTATGCATTGGCCACGTAACGATATCCCGTAATCGATGGAAAATCTCGGTCGCGGAAGCGCCGCGGAAGTTGCATAGAAAGTCTCTCGGACGCGGTCGACTCTACGTACTTCTCGGTGGCAGCTGCAAGTTATCCCTATTTCGTATTTGCGGTCTCATGTTCGCCGCGGTGCGCGATATTTTAGACGCGACCCGTTTGAGTTTCGTCAATGGCTTGAAAAAAAAAAAAAAAAATCTATGCACGCGATTATTCGGGACACGCACGGACCAGCTCTCGACAGCCGGTCGCGCGTGTCCCCACGAGTCGCTTTGCAAAGTGGTTGGCCGAATTCCTAGGGGGCAAGAGGGGCGGTTAATAATATCGTAACGTACTTTATGCGTTGGAAGCCGAGGGTTTTGCCGATGCGAATTATTACTGCAGTAGCGAACGAGAAATCGTCGTTGACAGAACCGTGCGTCAATCGAACCGCCAAACACCGTACGCAATAATAATAATAATAATAATAATAATAATAATAATAATAATAATAATAATAATAATAATAATAATAATAATAATAATAACACTACAAATGGTGAAGGAAAAAATGAAAATAAAAAAGCGCTTGTGAAACGATTACTGATTTTTCAGATGTTTCTCGACGGGAGAATCGCTTCGGCGATGGCGTGTTTGTTTGTATTCACGCTGGGTGGGGCTGGAGGTGACGAGTCTAGAAAAGCGCGTTCCGTGAACAGCAAATTCGATGGGTCGCTGCAGAGTCATCGGGCTAATTCTATAGAGACAGAAGACAGAGCACGAGATCGTCGCTTGTCGCAGCGGGATTACAGGATCGTGCCGAATTACATAGGACCGGCGAACGAGCACTATTCGAATGTTATATCGAACACAGCGATCGAGGATTACTCGAGAGAATTGCACGAGGAAGACAAATTTGTCAGAGCCATAATATCCAAGGACTACCGGGCGTCGTCGCCGTCCGATCTGGCGAAATTCGATCGCATCGGCGAGCGCATGATCGACAGGGCGAACATTACCGAGGAGGCCAAGCGGGTCGTGAGGCAGGTCAAGAAACAGAGGCCCGGATTCTTCTGGACACTCTTCCGTGTGGCTTTCGAAGTGAGTGAGAAAATTAGATTAAAAAATTTTTTTTTTATAGAACTAAAATCAACGATTACTTAAAAATCTGAAAAAATTCATACGTATTCAGAAAAATAAACGAATCATTTTCATAAAAAAAAAAGTTTCGTTGCCGGGTAATTAACCATACCGGGTAATTATTATTATTATTTGTTAGCCAATTAATTTTTTGATGAATTTGTTAATAACATTTTGCAATTATTATTATGCAAAATTAATCTTCTCAGTACCTTTAGAATACATGATTTTTGTCAGATTTTTACACCATCAAGAAGTACTTGCAATTTTCTCTTATTGGTGTCGAACTTATGCGAAGTCAGCGCGCAGCGAGTCTCCCTCCTTAATAAGAACACGCAGTAATAAGAAAAATGCAGGGTAGGTCAGCCCTACATGAATAACAGACAGATTATATCCGGTAATATCAATCCCCACCCCAAAGTTACAACAATGTTACAGTCAATTGTTACAATGTCAATCTATTATTCGTGCAGGGGTAGGACACCCCTGCATATAAATAGACAGATTATATCCGGTAATATCCGTCCCCACCCTAATGCCCCGCCTCACAATCACCAATATTAAATTGTCCTATCGCAAATATTATTTAACGGATTGCGATTGTATTCTATAAATCGGATTGAACCGACAGCGGTGGATGCGCGGTTGGCGCACGGCTCTGGTGGTCCCCCAAGTCAAGCTGATTCGTTCGCGGTCAGTACTTGGATGGGTGACCG
>JAPYZC010000932.1:0-43621 GCA_030522665.1 Ichneumoninae sp. A BG-2022a
TGAACTTTGGGGCACTTAGGCGAGAAATTGTGACTCGACTTGGCAGTGAACGTGTTAATTGTTCCATCCTCAAGAAAAAAAAACCTATTCTGCCTTCTTCAACAACGTTCCCGGAATCGTAGGCTCATTAGTGAAGCTACGAAATTGATTGTCCGAAAAAAAAAAAAAAAATTGAATGAGAGGAAAAGTCACCACGTCATTCTTCGGTATTGATAGGCCCGACAGTTTATCGATGCTTCGATCATTGCTCTTAACACCTTCGCAGCCAAGTTTGCAAAACGAGTTAAAAAAAAATGTATGAGCAAAATTTAAGAAATATTATTTCGGTCTCGACGCCAGAGATCTTGAACTTTGGGGCACTTAGGCGAGAAATTGTGACTCGACTTGGCAGTGAACGTGTTAATTGTTCCATCCTCAAGAAAAAAAAACGAGAAATTGTGACTCGACTTGGCAGTGAACGTGTTAATTGTTCCATCCTCAAGAAAAAAAAACCTATTCTGCCTTCTTGAACAACGTTCCCGGAATTGTAGGCTCATTAGTGAAGCTACGAAAATGAAGAGGAGTTGATTGTCCGAAAAGCAAGAAAAAAAAAGTGCCCAAGAAGAAGACTCGATGAGAAGCGTCACTGTGAGCGTCCATTAGACGTCCGGATGGTAATGTTTTTTTTTTCCTCTTTGATTACCGTCAGCCTTCGCTCGCTTAGTCGCGTCCTCGGCCGTGTTCGCGGGAATCCACGCTCCGTTCGCGACAAACAGGGCTGAGCACTGTGTCGTCTCCGGCGAGAGCGGCGGCAGCCGCAAATTGACGGAAAATCGCCTCGGTTGCTCTCTCGCCGGCTTTGATGACTGAATTAGCCGCCTCTCCGCGGCGGCTCCCGGAACTCCGCGCGCTCGAGATACCCCGAAGAATTCTTCCTCGCGCGCGTCTCGGGTGCTCGAAGCGCCGAAGAACTCCGAAATCCGCCCGATCAAATATCAATCAGGATCACGGAGCTATCAATTTCACGTCCCGGGAGAGCCTTTGCCCTCGAGGAGTAACTAAATTAAAGAGAAAAGAGAGCTTTTTTTTCATCGGATGGGTATACCGTTTCGCGGCTTGTATCGTTTTCGTTGCCGAAGGGCTCGAGCAACGTCGACACCCCCGGTGCGGCTCAATCGCCTCGGGTCGGCTGAGCGCGGAGAGCGGGAGGACGGAAAAAGAGCCGTCGAGGAAGAGGTGGATTCCCATTTTTGTTCCCTGCCTCGAGAGCGGCGAGCCGCAGAGGGCGGAAACCGGAGCCACCCCCGTGCGTCACGGAGATTAGCCCTCTTCTTTTCTCTCCGGTCTTTATCTAAAGCTTCCAACTCCGACCCTGACTCCGCCGGAACCCCTCTCGTGGTCCCGCTTCGCCATCCGCGAGGCTTTTCTTACTTTCCTCGGTCGCCTTTCTCAGGATCGTCAAACCGAGCGCGGTATCGGGGAGCAAGAGTCGCGTGGAAGTCGGATCGGGAACGCTCGGTACGGACCGAGAGGAGGAAGCTGAGGAAGCCCGATTGCTTCGGGATGGAACGAAAGTGGCGGCGGAGAGAATTGCGGAGAACGCGAGAGGGAAGACGAATGGAAGAAATAAAAAAAATTAGAGAGGAACGAATAGGTGCTGGCTGTCGGTCGGCCGCCGGACGATTCTCTCGAATTAATTCTTACGGGGATGGAGCGAGGTAGGGATGGATTTGGAAAGGGGCTGCTGTGCTATTGCTGCTGCTGCTGCTGCGGGATCCGACGCCGGCGTCGCCTGGCAAGGGGGTGTGAGTGGAGCGAGTGGACCGTGAAATAACCAACTCCCGCGGCACTCGCACCCAGTCGCCCCGTACCCCGCGCCTTCTCCTTCCAATCCGGGGGTGGCTATATTCGAATCTCGACAGTGGCGTAACCCCCGGGTCGAAGGTGAGAGAAATCAGAGCCTGCGTTCTTAGAATTTTCTCTCCCGAACGATCCCAACCGTACGCAGGTACGGGTCCTGGTAGAAATTTTGTAACCTCAGCAGGAGCTTATTGGGACCTTGTCAGACCTCTAAAATTCCTATGGGCAAAATTAGATTGATTGGCTACGTAGATGGGCGAATCCTAAATCTGTGCCCTAGTAGACATTTTTGAGGGTTATATTGAGCCCCGAACAGGGCCCGGTGTAACGCTGTAACGCGCCCGATGTAACGCGCTCGATGTAACGCTCCAATATGTTGTGGACATTCCAATGATGGAACACTCTAAAATGTCCACAAGGATGGCTCTTTAAGATCCTACACGTTAAAATATGTAACAACGTTTCTTGTCCACAAACGTCCACGATTCTTTTCATGTTAATTTTACAAAAAAAATCGTGTCCATTTTTGAACTAAAATTAACAACAATGTAATTATGAACGTTTGTGGACAATAGAAGTGTGTTAAATGTACAAATCTTTTTTACTGTCTCATTTACAAATGTCGACTGTTCTCTCTTGGATTGTTTCTGATCCATCGATCAACCGAGAACCGAGCTTATCCGAGAGATACAGACTCTCTCCGTTCTCAATTTTCTTTATCTCGACGAAGTTCTATTCTCGAGTCAATTTGCTCACGAGAATTCCGGTCACAGTTTCGTGGACCGGGCGTCACG
This sequence comes from Ichneumoninae sp. A BG-2022a, assembly GCA_030522665.1. Taxonomy (NCBI): domain Eukaryota; kingdom Metazoa; phylum Arthropoda; class Insecta; order Hymenoptera; family Ichneumonidae; species Ichneumoninae sp. A BG-2022a. Next base: position 2,634 of record JAPYZC010000932.1, read on the forward strand.
CTCGCTCTGCAGGGGCGAGAAGGGCGCTCGGAGATGTCCTATCTGAAGAAAATCAATGTCAAGAAAAATCGCGAAAAAAAGGGAGATATATATTTTTTCGACCATTACCAGCCTCACGTTATCGTCGAGCTCGCGTATCGCGCCGACGCCGGCACTCCACGTTAGATCGGGCCTCGCGTGCCGAGCCACAACCGGCAGTTTAAGCGCGCCGGGCCGGGGGGTCGCGGATCGGCGACGATTCTCGAGGGCGAATCTCCACCCCGGCTCTGGATACTGCAGCCAAGCCTCGCGCGGCACTTGAGCGTGTAATAGCTCAATAGCTGTAGCGCTCTTGTCCATCGGGGTCGAAACGCGCGAAGGGTCCCTCATCGAGCATCGGCGGGAAATTCTAACGCCGCGAGATTACGACCGATAATGCTTTGGATCCAAAATACCCTCGAAGACATTATCAAAAAACATGGACAAGAAAAAAAATAAAAAACGGAAGGATTTGGGGAGAAAGCGAGGTGTCCATCGTGTTCTACGGTAAAAAATACACAAGGTAGGCTCTGTCCGAAGTTTTGAATACTTTGAATGTATTCTTGAAACGAAAAACACTGGTTTTCCGATATTTGAGCCACTTTTGTCGATATCTCGGCTTTCCGATGGAGTTGGGAAAAAGGGAGATTTCAATTTTTTCTACGGGAAAAAATACACAAGATAGGCTCTTGTTCGAAGTTCTAAAAACGTTTTATCGGGCAGTTTCAGGACGTTGAACAACGCGAAAAATGGACTCGAAAGGGGTAGCCTTGCAATTTTTTGAAGATTTTATTTTTAAATTAAAATGAAATGCTTCGTATTTCGGCGTCTTTTTTCCCGCTGAACACGAATCCGCTTGACTTTTTGGCCTAAAATACAATGCGGCATTAAAGGTCTCGATTTTATACACCAAAATCGTATTTTTGGGATTTAAATGGAAAATACCGGGCTGTGGTGGCGATGAAAAATGCCATTTTTATAGCCACCACATCCAATCCACTTTTTTTTATGCGAGACGAGACGACGAAGCAGCTACATAAAATCGGAAAAATCGGTAAGGTTTTTGCTCGAAGCTGAAAGCGGACCCTTAAATAATCAAACCCATCGAAACAAAAAATGCCATTTTTATCGCCACGGATAACATCCAATACATTTTTTTTTTTTTTTTCAATTGCCTCACAAGCTTGATCGAAGTTTTTTTTTATTGATACGATCCCGATAATCGGTGGAGTGGAAAGGAAGACCTCTTAAATAAGATCGGTAAAATCGGTAAAATCGGTAAGAATTTTTCTCGACGCCAAGAGCGGAGAAAGAGAGACGACGCGCACAGCAAAGCGTCGCGAGCTTGCGACCGCCGTCGCACCGCCTACACCCGCTCAGCATCATCCAAGGGCCTGTAGTTAAATCGGATAGCGGAGAGCTCTCGCTTCGGGATATATAGTCCGTAGAGATAGAGAGAGCCGGAGAGGGGTCGGAAGGGAGACGGACGAACAAAAGGCGGCGAACCCCGGCGGATCGATCGATCGGGCCCGCGAGGCGTTATCTTTCGCGTCCGTACTTCGCTCTCGCGTCCTCTCGCACGCTCTTTTCAATACCTATACACCGGGAGAGGAGGTGCCGGGAGAAAGAGACGAACCGATGTATAGAACCGGAAAACGCTATACCTCCCTGTGTACGCTTTGCTCGGAGCGCCCGCTCCGAAAAGCCCCCGGCTTCATTATTATCAAACGCAGAAGTTCCCTAATCCGTGGTATACGATAATTAATCCGAAACGCCAGACCGCCCCCGGTACGAGACCCTTTAAAGAACTTCGCACCCCAATTTAACACCGATATCCGCTCGGTGCGACAATAAAAACACAATCGTGTCGACTGCAACAGTTTTACGTGACAACGATAACACGGCCACTAATTCGATTTTCGAATTACAATTATTTCCATGGAAATTTTGTTTGTTCATCGCACTTTTGTAATTTATTCGAGCTCCGGGCTCCGCCAATTACGGGCGTGAACAAAAAGTGTCGGACATAAATTTATACCCCGTTTGCTGTTTATTCGTTGTTCCTTGAAACATTTGTTACCGTACCGGTGCATTATGCTCGTTCAAGGAACGATTATTGAACGCATTTTGTCGAAAATTTGTCGAACGCTAAAGAGATTTTGAAAAGGTTCGATAGCAGTGTACTTTTACTGCGGAAATATAGAGTCGGCAAAATGTTGATTTTCTAATCAAATTCGGAAATCTATACTTCGAAGGTATCGAAAACTGGTCGATCGGGAAAATGTGTTTTCGCGATTACAATTATTTTTCAATTTTCGAATTACAATTATTTTCATGAAGATTTTGTTCGTTACGGGCGCGAACAAATAGTGTCGGACATAAATTTACCCTGTTTGCTCTGTTTGCTGTTTGTCCGTGATACCTTGAAACAATCATTACCGTACCGGCGCATTATACCTGTTAAAGGAACGATTATTGAACAAACTTTATCGAAAATTGACTGATCGCAAATGTGACTTTAAAAAGGTTTGATTGAAGTATTGTTAGGTCCGAAATATGACGTTGGTAAAATGTCTTAAAAAAATGTTCAATAAAAATTTCATTTCTGCCTTTCATCGATAGGAAATCGATACTCCGAGGTATCGAAAATCGATCGATCGGCAAAGGGTGTTGATCGAGTCGTCTGCCCCTCCCCTAAAAAAAAGGTTTGATTTTAAAAAGGTTTGATTGAAGTATTGTTAGGTCCGAAATATGAAGTTGGCAAAATGTCTTAAAAAATGTACAATCAAAATTTCATTTCTGCCTTTCATCGATAGGAAATCAATACTCAAAGGTATCGAAAATCGATCGATCGGGAAAGGGTGTTGATCGAGTCGTCTGCCCCGTCCCCGCAACGAACACACAGAAAGACCCAAAACGAAAAGAAAAAGAAAAAAAGAACCACCATCGTGGGTGGGAAAGCTCTCGATGGCCAGCAACTACCCTTAGGTATCATTTTCCCCGGAGGGCAACGCACACACCCCTCGATACATACGACCGTACGACGGAGTCACGTGCGACAGAGTTCCACAGTTTGGCCGGACGGTGTAGCAGCAGTTCGGCGCGTTCACCGATACGCCGCTGCCCGGCAGGCAGACCCCGAGAGTTCCCCAGCCAGGGAAACCGGAATTCGGTTCAACCTCAACAGTGCAAACAGAGGCATTGATTTCACCGCTTTCAAACACATACCGCCCTTTCCCACCCGCTGCACCCCACCGCCCCCCTTAACCGGCTCGCGCTCCGGCTCGCTTCACCCTGTACGGGCCAACCCTCTCGCTCGCTCTGCGACTCTGGCTTGCAAAGCGCGTCAGTCGCTCACCGTGTGCCGGTTCTGCCCGTCCTGTATCCATGCATACCCGTAACGACAACCGGGAAGCAGAAAGCCCGATCCGGCATCGCAATGCACTTTAAAGGGTGCGACTGAGGCCCTTCCGTTCCTCAGGAGCCAATACATCAACCCCCGTTTACACACGGCCGTACACACACGAAAACATCGAGATTAAGACAGACAGAGGGACGCTGGGAGTGTGCGAGGCGCGCTGGCTCACATCGGCCCCGTCACGCACGCACATGCCGCCGGTGTGACGACCCTACCGGCCGTAAAGGTGCAAATCGCGCCGGGCTGTGTGTATCGGTATGCGCGAAGCGAGAACGCCAAGTGTGAGGACCTGCGCGCTCGTGTCCTCCAGGAAACATCGGGAGCCGGGTGAACGAGAGAGGACCGCAACGAGGTCGTTGCAGGAGAGTCGTACCAATGTCGGCGTTGCTCTCGTGGACGCGGTAGGTGGGCGGATGGCGCGGAAGTCGTCCCCCGATAATAACGCTAATCGGCGCTGATGGTAGGGAGTCCGAAAGGGATGAAAGCGGACGCTGGGACCGCGTGCGCGAGGTCATTGGAGGTGCGACATTGCTCTCGCTGATGTCGGGCCATTCAAAGGTCCGGGACAATCGCTTCCCGACATTGATCGGTCATTGATCCGGTAAAAAGCAACGACCCGTTTGGGGTAAGAAAACACGCGAGGAAAATTCTCATTCCACCCGACAAGAACTTCCAAAAATGGAATCCAAAGACGCGATGATGTTTTCCAGTTTCCCGGGAGGATTGCGGAAGAAAAATCCGCAAACCGAACGATAGGGAACCAGCGTCGGTGGGGGAAAACGATATAAAATGTACATGAATCGGGAACCCGGTTATCCGGCGATAGGTGGAAGTGTGAAAGAAGGAGAACCGAAGGGGTGTTGGGAGGGGTCGGTGGGGTCGCAGAGAGATCGGTCGGTGCGGCGGCGTAGCAGGAAGCGGTAGACGAAGAGTAGCTTCGGCGTTATCGATAATCCGGATAATCTCGGTTCGGGATGAAACAATGGAACGGCGGCAGCGAGAAATCGCGGGACGTTTTGGGGGTGGGGATCGCACGCTCGACTCGATCGCGCATCCACCCTTCCCACCTCGGGCCGCATGCACGTACGGAAAACGCAAGTGCAGGTATGCGACAGCGGTGGTGTTGCAGGAAGAAAAGAGCAATGGCTCGCGGCCTCCGACCCCTCGTCCGGACGGTCTCGCTCGGCTCCGGGCAACGAAACATTATACGAGCTCGCGCACCGGCAAAGAGCAACGTCGACGGCTGGAAAAATAAAAGCCGTTAGCGGCGGAATATCTACCGGAGCTTGAGAACGGCAGTGACTGGCTGTAGCCGCGGCATTCGTGGCATTACCGTTGGAACAGCGGAAGGAGAGACGAGAGCGTCGGGAACGGGAGGATCGTCGTTGGGGTTGTCGGGGGGGGCGAAACGTACCGAGGCGGCGAAGCGAACGTTTAATAAAAGATGCGCAGAGATAGCGCCATTACCCCGGTCTGCATTATTTACCGGGGCAAGCAAGTATCTCTGGCCGCGCGTTCCGCCGCAGTCGCGTTAGGTAGGCGTGTCATCCACCCTACCGTGCTCCCGTATCAAACTCCCCCCGCCGTACAATCTACTCGTATACTCGTTCGGTTCTTCGGAGCGAGGAGAGACGAAGATGCCCTCGCTCATCCGTCCCGCAGGATCTTCTCGTGTACCTGTTTGGCTCTATTCGCGCTCGGTTCACCGTTCGGGCGAGTATGTAGGTGTGTACGTATTTCCATTGTAAATCTACCGGGGGAGAGACGGACCGGGTGGGAGGCGAGCACCCTTCGGTCTTTCGACGCTCCGGCTCTACCGGCTGCGCGGAATAATTCCCGCGGAGAGTGATGCTAATTCCGCACGCGACTCCGTAAGACGCTCTCGGGAGAGAAGCGAATTTATTGACGCGCCCGTCGACGTTGGGCCCTCTTTGTGTTTTATCTTATTTTCTTATGTATGCTTTTTTCCCGCACTATTTTTTTCCTTTGTTGGGGAAATAAGCGGTTTTGAGGATCTCGATCTGGGACACCGATGTGTGGCGACTCTTGGCCATGAAGATCCGCCATTATTAATTTTTGTTTCTAATTTTCTAATTTTTTTTGTCATCGATAGTCCATTTTTTGTCCCGGTGTTTCGTCCAGCCTCACACCCTCTCACGACGATGCAGAGACGGTTATATTTTTTTTTCTCTATTTTCTTTTCCTAATAATTTGTTCCATTGTCGGGGAAATACACGCTGTTGAGGATCCCAATGTTTGGGCACTCTTGTCCATGAAGATCTGCTATAATTCATTTTTGTTCTTAAGCCTAGAACTCATGTATGGGGTACAAAAGTACTCCAGACCATATTCAAACTGCGATCCGAAAGTAAAAATTGACATTATCGACTTGGAACCTCCACAATAATTTAGTTCCATGATCTGGGACTATTTTTACAATTTGAATAGAATGAGACTATTTTTCCTAATGGATGTGTCGATTGTAAAATGGCCTTACGGTTTTTGCCAATTTTTGTTACATTTGGGGCTTTAAGGGTGATTTTCACCTCCTAAACTTTAATAAAATAAAATTTGCCGCATACCATTTCTCTTCCTTGTGAAAAAACGAAGAGATTCATGTGCGGCAAAACCCGTTTACTGCTCGTAGGATCCGTGGACGTTGAAGAGACGTCCAAGTTAGAAGGTAGAAAACATGAGTTGTAGTTTTAAACATGAGTTCTAGGCTTAAACATGAGTTCTAGTTTTAAACATGAGTTCTAGGCTTAAACATGAGTTCTAGACTTAAACACAAGTTCTAGGGTTAAACATGAGTTCTAGGGTTGAACATGAGTTCCAGGGTTGAACATGAGTTCTAGGTTTAAACATGAGTTCTACGGTTAAACATGATTTCTAGGGTTAATTTTCAAATACTTTTTGTCATCGCCAGTCCATGTTGCCCCGGTGCTTGGTCCAGCCTCGCTGCCTCCCAGGAGGATGCAAAGACGGTCCGCGAAGTTTGCCGACCGCCTTGACCCTCGAAACAGTGAGGTACCGCGATCCCGATTAATTAATCGAGGCTCGCGTTCAGGTGGAGATTCAGTGGCATCGTTGTAGCCTCCGCTCGGCGGGTTCCACAGACAGCTCACCCAGGAGGAAGCTCCGGAAGAGGTTGGTCCTTCCCTCTCCGGGACGGACATTCTCCGCGCAGACTTGGTCTACGAGCTCCCCGCGAACCTTCTTAACGAGGAGCATCACTCCGGGGTTGGAAAACGCCGTTAATTACCCAACGGGAGTAGTTCGTTATCCCCTACCCGGGTCCTCCGCCGCTGGGCTGGACCAGCGGAGACGAGGCATCTCCTCGCTGGCTCCCGAACGGAAGGACCAAGCGCCCCCGTCTTCCCACTTGTTCTGAGATAGACCCGCTTGCCGCCCGGAAAGTCATTCCTCCCTCGTGTCAGACTTTCGCCTTTTGATTCCTCGGCCCGTCTTAATCTTCCTCCTGTTCCTCTCCTTGGCCACTTTGTTTGTCGTTTTCCAGGACCAAAAGCGAGGGTGAGCGGAATAGCGGTGGAGCATCGCGCCGGCAGGAGGACTTCGGAATAATGGAAGCGAAAGTGAGTGACGCGGTTGGGAAAAGAAACGAAGAGGGATCGAGGCTTCTCCCGAGTCCTCGTCGAGTCCTCGAGGGTCGAAGAGACAGGGGTGGTGAGGGCCTCGCAGATGTCTCAGACGCGATTCTCCCGGTCTTCCGCCGAGAATCGAGACGAGAGGACTCTTTACATCCGTCGAACCGGAGAAAAGCCGAAAGGCGAACTTGACATTTATATCGGGATTCTCGGATTTACACTGTCGTCGGCGGCCCTCGCGAGCGCCGGTGCTGAACCCTTTCGCGAAACCCCGAAGAGCTTCGGGGTGGGAGAGTTTTGCGAGTTTGGGAATTGGGGAGCGGTTTTATATATCGTTGGCGGTCTCCGGTAAGCCTGAGGATCCCGCGACGGATCTTGTCGACGAGGGCGTCGAGGGGATGAAGATGCGTCGACAAATAAGCAGTGGAATTTCGAACGTTTAACTTTACGATAATGAACTGGCGGAAAACTTTTACCGACATTGAATTTTTTTTCAATAAACGTGCCAACGAAAGAAAACGTGGGTTGGTAAATGAAATGGTACTTGTTGTCCAAATTGATGCCTCAGGCTATAAAACGACTTCAACGTTGACGATCAACAATAATTCAATGCACTCTGCATTGAATTATTGTTGATCGTCAACGTTTACCGACTGATCGAATTCGTCGGATAACTATAATCTGTTGTACGAGCCAAAGGCAAAATTATTGCCAGGAGGGTCGACAGAGCAGAGCTTTGCCGACTGCACTGTGCAGAGGTAAGGAACGAGTAACTGCGAACGGCAAGTGTTCTGCTTATTGTCTGAAGAAATCTGACTTACCGACTCGACATTCTCGACGGCTGGCTCATCCCCTTCGGAGGGTAGCAAGTTCCGGCATCGAACAGGGGCGCCATCTGGAAGAAATCGATGTAATTACTACAGGGGTTGTGTAGCGGTTGTATACAAGGATTCCTGCCTTGTCGGCTGAGCGCAAACTAACGTCCGAGTAAAATTGCCCACGGATTCGTGAATTATCATCCCTGCATGGTCTAAGGGTGGTAGGTCGTGCATCCCTTTTATCGAACGAAGATTGCAGTACCTTCCCGACATCGGTCGGTTATGGAGTAACTCGCGATAGATTCGGCAGATAACGGCGGGAAATTTCAATCAGCGTCACAGAGGTCGCTTCCGGTTTAGGGTGGTTTCCCGAAGCAAGCGGTACGGCAGGTGCGGTACGCAGTAAAAAATATTCGTACATTTGACAAACCTTTTTTTGCACAAATGTCCACAATTGTTTAGTTGTTAATTTTACAAAAAATATTTGTAAAATTGACAGATATTGTTGTAAAACAGTCAAGATTTTTTTTGTAAAAATTAACATGAAAAGAATTGCGGACGTTTGTGGACATGAAACGTTGGTACCTGTTTTACTGTGTATCGCGAACGATTGGCTGGAAAATTTTGCTGCAGCGAACTCGTCGTCGATACAGACCGCGATTACCATTTCTCTCTAATTTTTTCAAAAATAAACACTACAGCCCAATAACTGCAATATCTAATCAATCGATAACGAACCCAATGGAAACTATCGTTTCAACGGCTAAAATGAACAAAAGGGATTTCCAACGTTACAATGTCCGTGTTCGAATGAATATCTTCCTATAAGGCCGTGCATCCCTTTTATCGAACGAAGACTAAAGTACCTTCGCGACATCGGTCGGTTATAGAGTAACTCACTAGACAGATTCGGTAGATAACGACGGAAAGCGGCAATCATCCCCACAGAGGTCGCTTCCGGTGTAGGGTGATTTCCCAATGCAAGCGGACCGGCAGGTGCGGTATCGCGAACGATTGGCTGGAAAATTTCGCAGCGAACTCATCGTCAATACAGACCGCAATTCGCATTTTTCCATAATTTATAAACAAAATTAACATCCTACATTCCGAATAACTGCAATATCTAATTAATCTAAAACCAACCCAATAAAAAACATAATTTCAATCGCCAAAAAAGAAAATGACTTCAAACGTAACAATGTCCGTGTTTCAATAAATATCTTGCCGTAGGGCCGTATTTTCCCTGCAGGCGTTATTCACAGTTCCACAATCAAAGGGAGAAAAATAAATGCATACAGCTTCATGGTTCGTACTGTGCGGAGTCGCGTTTATAGTTCTCTATCTCTCGGGGAAGGGTGAGGGGGGGGGGGGGTGCTGTGATTCCAGCGATGCCGCCCGGCCCGGTCCAGCACAATGGCGAATCCGCATTTGATTCTAATCCGCGAGAGGCCTTTTTCGCGATTCGCATCCATATATGTCTACGGGAGCGTTGGGCGTGCAACGAAAAGCCTTTGAAGAAATCGGCTGAGGATACAGCGACCTGCTCGGGCAATCCGCCGCCGCTGTCTTCGCGTGTAGGATTCCCCGAAGGGTGTGGGGTGGGGAGGGGAAGTTTCATTCTATCGATTTCGGGTTTCGCTCGTTCGGCGAACGGGTCATCTCCTGGCTGGGAAAACCGAGAAACCGCCGCTTGGCTGTCTCCTTTGACGGACTCTCGCGACATCCGGAACCATCGACGATTCCTTCGGCACTTTTCCGAAGGTCCTTTCCATGCCGAAGTCGCGGCTTCCTCTTTGACACTTCCGACAACGCCGAGTCGCGGTCGCTTCTGTGGTACGGGTTCCGTTGCACACTATGGCTATGAGATAAAAAAATAGAGCGGGCGTTTGACTTCTTTTCGGGGAAACGTGGACGGATGTTTTCGGTGTAGAGTGGAACCTCGATTATCCGGGTGATTTAACTGTACACTATTTTTTTTTTTCAGTTCTTCACATGAGTCTGCGAACAATATTCTGATGAGAGATTTATTGATTGATTTATTTATTTATTTATGCCTTATTGTCCTATTGAGTAAAGGTACAAATAATAAATGAATAGATGCTTAGAACTAATAAACTAATAAACGGATGTAGAAGTTCTGGAGTTGAAAACCGTTCCAAGGTACACGAATAATTGAATATAACTGAAGAAAGTGAGGATAATTTGCTCATAATAAAAAAATATGAAATGAAATTAATTCAAATAAAATATATAACGGATACAGATGGAATTTACAACGGATAATCAGCACATTATATGGAGTAAAGTAAAACAAAAATGTAAGAAAAACAAAAAAATCACTTACAGCAAAGAAATAAGAATGAAGGTAAGAATGCTGAGATAAATAAAATAAACTAAAAAAAATAAGAGAGATGGGATAGAAAGAGATGTTTATTACGTACTCTGGGACCGAAACCCCCTAAGAGAACCGTGCAGAATACAAAATCGCGGCCCGAGATAGTGAACACAAGGTAATAATTGTACACGGATGAGAAAGGGAGAGAGAGAGAGAGCGATATTTATTATGCGCTTTGGGACAAGTTCCCTCAAGCGCTAAGCCTAGAAACGCTCAAGATAAAAGTACATAGATTCTCTGTGACAATGATGGACAAAGAATTTGTCTGTTTTCTGACGCGATACAAAACAAATGTGTGTAAGTGTTTTACAACATAAAAGAAAATAAAGAAGAGAAAAATAGCTAGAGATTAATAAAATTGTTAAACATTAAGAATTAAAACAGGCGAATAATAAAGAGAGGAAAAAATTCCATACAACGTAAAACGTTGTAAAAAAATTAATAAAATATTAACAGCATAACATCGGGACTGCATTGCATGCAGAGGAACTAGTGCAGTATTACTTGAAGCAGAGATATATTTAAGCAAAAAAGGCAACATGCACCGCCAACCAACCGACACAGAGAGAAAGCGATATTTATTGTGCTTTCTGGGAGTTCCCCAAAGCGCCGAGCCCAAGTAAACCGATGTTATTATGCAACGTTCTTCCATGCACGATGCATGGAAGCATGCATGCTGCAGTGCTTGAACACGTAGCAAAAAGTTATGATTAAAAATGTACGGTTGCGGTTGCGGTTACGATTATTCTCCATCCTCTTATGTATTATACATAAGAGGATGGAGAATTTGTTAAGATCGTAGTCAATCATCTTGAATTTAAATTTAAAAAAAATGGGCTGTTTATCTTTACTTCTCCAGTTTCCCGAAACATTTTTCGACTCCACGATAATGGCAATTATCGAAAAGTTTCACGATCGATGAAGAATGAAAATTGTTTAAAATTACTGAACCATGGCCCGGAGCGGGTATTTCCGTAAATTGCGTTGAAACTCGAGAATTTTCATAATATAAATGATAGAATGCGAGCGAGCAAAAACCGATCGTCGAACAGTAGAATGCACTTTACGCGCGAGCTAATGAGGACGATCAGAGTCGTGCCAACTCTCTTCCATCCCTCTTTTCCCCTTATTCCGTTTCAGTATTTTCTCTCTTACTCTCTCGCGGAGTTCAACCTCCCCCCCCCTGGGAACGGTATTAATGAATCGGCGTTTCGAATTGATGCAGCAGCGCAAGGGAGAGAGCGTGCGGATGCACGCGAGAGCGCGAGCGCATTTGCCGATCGCGCAACCAACATTGCAACGCCGGCGTCCAAAGCGACCGGTTCGCATTGTAAACACTCTCGTGCACGAACAATTAGAGGAAACAAGAATCCCTCCACCCGTCATTAATTTCCGATGCAGTATCTAATGCCCGTTAAATTTACGATTTCGAGTTTCCAATATACTGGCAATAATCCACGAGTATCCAGGCTCGTTCGTTGCTTTTCCATTCTCGGCTTGCGCATTACAGGCGCGCCGCGCATCAACCTCCCCCCCGCGTATTCCCGCGAGACCGGAGGCTTCCCTTCGCGGATGAGTTCTCCGACTATGAGCCTCGACAAAGACAGACTCTCGTCCACCTCGTTGAAGATAAATTAATCGACGATTTAAATGACTCGTCGAGTCAATGAAGCTCGCGCCTTATTCGCCGTCGTTTGAAACTGCAACGCGCGGATATCGTTCGATTAATTGGGAGTTTGTTTTAACCGCGATATATGCTTATTTCGGGTGATAGCTATTTTTTTTCCATGCAGCGGAAAATTATTTACAGCGGATAGCTATTAAGTCTTCTATTAAGGACTTATATTGTAGCAAAAATGGCGGGATTTTCGAATAATATCTGCGACCGCTAAAATTACCATATTTTCTAGCAGATGTAGTGTTAGGTTTAATACGGATGTTTGCCAGGATGTCACTGTAGTTCCCAAATAACTGAAAGTTCTGTCGGTTGTTACCAGATCTATAGTAATTTCAGTCACTCGGCCCGAGAGCAAGAGCCAGATACCTCAGATGCATCCTGTGGCCTCTTTGATACTTTATTTTCAATAGAATATGTATACGTTGATTTTAAATAAATTAGATAAACATATTTTAAAAAAGTCCAATATTAGTGAGGCCGTCAGCTCTCAGCAGTGGGAAAAGGTCAGATCCTTTCACACATCTCCCACCTTACCTAGCTCTGACGAGTAATTTCCCTAGTTAAATGTTTTCGCATGCTGCTCCGAAAAGAACTTTCTGATTGGTCATATATCACCCCGGTGTATTGCGGTAAAAAATACAAAATTTCTCGACGAAATCCGGTCGGGAATGTCACTGCGGTTTCGTAAACTTGAGCTCCTGTAAACTACCCGGCGATTGGCTCGCCTTGTACGATGACACAACGAGGCCACATCACCCCGAATTATCCTAAACAGCGGTGATCCCCGCACTCGACGATGAGCATTTTTAAATTTTTGTTCATTCCCCGATGAACAATCGATCACTCTATAGTCAAGTTTGTCGACCACTCGTGAGCTCATAAAATTTTATTCGTTAACAGTCCGGCGCATTTTACGACCCCGGTGAAATGTTAACTCGTCGAGCGAAGGGGGTCAATTACGATAATATTTTCGTGATTCCCCGACGTTTTTCCGATTAATTAATTAATGGACCCTTTCGCCCGAATATCCGTGATATAACCGTAATCTGTTGCCCACCAATTTTTGTTTTTGTACTTTTTATTTATCAGATAGTTCGTCCTCCCGACGAGAGCTATCAGTATATTTACCACCATCCCCCCACTGTTATCCATAAAATGCATACAAATTCCGCTCGTTCATCGATGTAACTAAAACTCCCATCGCTCACGATCCCGCGCCCATCGGCAAAAAAAATATATATCGAATGTAATAAAACGAATCCGTGCTCGAAAAATTCGGCTCGACGAGACATTTACCAGAATACCTTTTATTCCAGGATATCTCCGAGAAAAATCCTCGCGGGCCGAGATTGCTGGGGGGAATTCGTCGTAAACCCATTATCCGACTACACGGTGAAACTGACGTTTCGACCCCGCGCACTTGTGTCCGTGGCGTGCGTGTGCGGAGCCACACGGGAGAGACGCGAAAAGTTCGCCGGTCTCCGGGCTGGGAAACTTGGGCTCTTGCTTTCCCTCCGAAGGCCGGATTGTCGGGCCGCTGATGCGTTAACCCGGCGTGTGCCGATTGGCTGCAGCGCCGACGAGGTTTCGCCGGTGGTTTCGCCCCGGGAGGAAAAAGAAGTACACGTCGCGCGAGGTCGGTGCTTCGGGAAAATCCGCGAGACATAACCCGCGGCATGCCGGGGGGGAAAAGCCCGTCGCGTTTCGACGCCGCAACGACGGCGGTAACCAACAGATTGGAGCTTTCCAACGCCTTAACGCCCCCGGTGACAGGGCAAACAAATTTATAGGTCTCTTATCCGAAAGATACACGGGATTATCCCCTGGCATCCCGGTGTACCGGAGAGCCCGGAGATAGAGACCGAAGCGAAAGAAAGGAAGAAACGGCTCCGCGGTCACAGGGGACGCCGACTCCCGTGAGCCACTGCGATGCTCTCTCCGCGAGCTGATCCCTCCCCGCCTCTTCCTCTCCTCCGGTAGCTCGAAAAAATCGTAAAAACTTTATGTAACTTTGCGCCAAGATATTCCGTTCGGTATCATAAAGAGATATAGGCGGGAGGAGGGGGGAGTAAGATAAAGGGATAGAAGCGAGGCCGGGAGCGTGCGTGGCGCGGAGAAAAAGGGCCGCGCGAGGAGCCGAGATGGATGGGGCGGGAAGAGGATCTTCGCCCCGGGGAGGAAGGGATTAAATGTGCGGTGTGGATGCGAGACGGGAAGAGATCGAGGGAGCGCCGTGTCGAAGAGGCAGATTCGCGAAGTCGCTGGGTGATGGACGCGGATGAAAGAAAGAGGTGAAGAGGATTCGAGGGACGGGGTTGAAACGGCGGAGGGGAGGCGGGATGATGGTGCGGGTGGCGAGCGAAGTGGAAGATCGTTCTAAGTGACGAGAAATACGACAGGAACGACGGTAGGACAGGAGATTCGGCGGAGCGAGGTTGAGAGATACGACGCCGACGTGGGCGAGGTGGACGACGAGAGCGGTCCCGAGGATCGCCGGGATGCTGGGGCGAAGGGGGGCGAAGAGACTCGATTCATTCTAATTCGCTTGTGAAGGCTACAGCTTGTCCAACAGCTCGTAGGGTTGAGCCTCGTCACGAGGCGCTGTAATACCCGTAGTGTATGGCTTCGAGACTTCCTCGACGATACCGACGTCCTCGACGTTCCTGAGGAAGAGCTTCCGGAGATTCCTGACCGGTTTATCTTGGAACGTCCAGGACGGTATCGGTTTGGGAAAAAAACTGTCAGGAATCTTGGGAAAAAGTAGAGTCGATCGGACATAACAATTGTCACGGGAAATAAACTTGACTGGTGGGAATGACACACTGGACCGGTGCTAGCCGACGCTATGCCAGGCTCATGGGGCTGAGCCTCATAATGATGCGATATAATACCTGTGGTGTATGGGTTTGAGTCCTCTTCGATGATAACACCGCTCATGAGGAACACCTTGAGAGAGCTTTGACCAGTTTATCTTGGAACTTCTGGAACGATCTCAGATTCAGAAGAGACGATCATTGAAATCTTGAAAACAAATAATCATTGAAAACTTGAGAAGAAATAATAAATGAAATATTGAGCAGAAACAATAATTTAAATCTTGTGCAGAAACAATCATTTAAATCTTGAGCAGAAACAATAATTGATATCTTGAGCAGAAACAATAATTGAAATCTTGAAAAGAAGAATACTCAGGTTGAACATAACAATTATCAATTGAAAATAAACGTAACTGGTGGGAATGGAACGGCAACCAGTGCTGGCCGACGCTGTGCCCCGCATAGCGCCAGGGGTTCCACTGCGTCTTCCGACTCAAAGCTGACTCAAACGATTGCTTCTTTCAGCGCACACAGGGCTTTTTTTACAAAACGCCTATTTTTCCTAGGAAGATTATTTCTTACTCGTATCTTTCGGGATATCAAATTTTACATATCCGCCTTCGTCGAGAATCGAGAATGGAATAACATAATATTATCTCGCCCGGCTCCGTCAAAGAATAATATAGAAAATAAAAAACAACATACACCCAACCCCCCCGAGCGACATTGCAGGCAGACAGGCTCTGCCGATGATTAACCGTGCCTCGAGCCTCCACCGGCGTATATCCAGCTTTTTCGCACCAGAAAGTGCAAGAGGACGGAGCATTCGTTCATTGGCGGTGGCGAGAGAACATTCCGCGGAGTGCCCTCCTCCATCTCTCTGTTCGCGCGTTGTACGGGGAACCGCGCTCTCGACCTCCGGTCCTCCGGGCGCACAACAGCTAACAGTTACATTTCCCTCCGGCACCTCTCTCTGCCCCCGGCATCCACCGCCCGGTAATAGCGAGATGGTCGCGAAAGAGGGAAGAGAGGATGCCGGAGAGGACGGAGAGAAATCTAGTCACTCGCGTTCGGCCTCGCGGTCCGCAAAACCCCTCCAGGCCGCCGAACGGAATCCGCACTAACATCAACCGAAGCATCCACCTGGAGTAGCATCTACTCGGGCGAGTGGTGGGTAACATTTCCCTCCGAAATTCGAGACCGGCCTCGCGGCTCCCGTTGACAAGTAGCGCCGTAAATACCCAACCACCCCACCCACCCCCCCGACAACGACGGATCCGTCGCATCTCGTTCGTTTGCGTATACCCCCTCCCCCCCCAAAACACCCCCGCACTGTGTTGCCATTTTCAACCCCGTACCTACTCGCGCTCCTCTTCGCCTCTCGCTCACCGTCGCTTCTTTACCGATCTCGTCCTCTCGTCGGTTTTCCTCTATGCGCCGCGAACTCCCCCTCTCCCACCCCCTCCCCCTTCAACCCCGGTTACAACGGGGATGCCAACGCCGACGCCGACGCCAACGCGGTTCCACACCGCTCGATCCGACGCTCTACTTTATCCCGATTCGTTCCTACGGCCCGCCGGGCTCGACTTCAATATCTTTCTCCATCTCTACGCCACTCCTCTATCTTCCTGTACGCTTTTCCCTTTTACTCGCTCCTCGTTCCACGTGCCACTTTTTGTACCTCCTCTATATCCTCTCGTCGCTCACCTCTCCATACATCGTGAACCCACTCTCGCGATACCGCTGGCTCAACCCGTTCCACCCTTCCGAGCCCGGATGTCGCTCGTGTGCGTGTCGGGAACTAGCGGGAGAATGGGCTTCTCGGGTTAGTCGAGCTTTTTCCACATTCTCCGTTTCACGAACCCACCGTCTGCGATGCTATGTCAGCGTTAATTATCGCTGGATGGGGCGGCGAGGCTCGCGTTGTAATGCGCAAGGGCGGACGGATTATCATGGCGGTTTGCGGAATGCTGAGCAAAGTACCAAAAAATACCTCAAGTACAAAGTACAAAGTGTCTCGAGTTACTTCGAGTATCGAAGGCCTTTGGTACTTGAAGTATTTGTCGAGTACGTTTTGCAGTTAGGTTCGTAACGTTAAGCGTTATCTGGGCGTTAAAAAAAAGGTACTTTGTTTTTTTTTAGTTTTTTTTTTAAAACTCATTGTACAAAATCGGTAACTAAAATATTCGTAATTCGTCGTTTTGAGGCTATTTTCAAAACCTGTTCTTCACTTTTTTTACATACTAAAAAATCCATACAATATATTTTTTAATGTCTTGATTTTCAACGAAATAAAAAAAAATCCACGTTAAAATTATACTCAATGAAAAGTTTCGAGAGATAATCAGATATTAATCAAAACAGGATGTCATACTACTCATCGAATATTCATAATGCGAGCGTATAATCAAAAAGTACTTGTGATTGGTATTTGAAATCGTAAAAAAGTACTTGTGTACTTCAAGTACGTACTTGAAGTAACTACTTCAAGTACGTACTTGAAGTACTGCCCAGCTTTGGCAAAGGTTAGTATAATTTTTTCCTTTTTTGAATATCGTTTATCCAAATGATACATGATACATGAAAAAGAGATTAAATGTCGTGAAATACATTTTCGCCGCAAAGTCCGTTACTTCGCATGTCGCCTATACGGGGTAAAAAGTGGCTAATCAGGGTGGTCCATACTCGTCCCACTATGGTATACCGTAATGTAATTCGTTGAAAGGCCTTCCGTGACTGCAGCGCGGATACGCAATAGCTTTTCAAAAACATCGATTGATGAACAAATCGAGATAAAAGCTTCGTTTTTTTTTTTTTCATCGACCCTGCCGTTCGCGCAGCAATCATTTTTTCGTCTGCCTTTCGGAGAGTGCGGTATCGAAATAAAAGCGTCATCATAATCCCGTGTACCGGCCGCGTTGATCTCGCGCATTATCGACATCAACTCGGAGTGATTGCATAGCAACACCGCCCGAGCACCGTCGAAGCCGGGAGTGCGGTATTTGCGAGACCTTTCATTGCTCGAATCGCAGTTGGCAATTAGCCACTTGTATGAATTTTACTCCGAAACAATTCGAAACCCCGTCACAGCCGAGCGGAATCATTGAAACCATGGGTCTGTGGCTTTTCCAGTTTGGCAAGCAAAATTGTGCTCGTTCGACACATCACCGGGTCGGGTTTGCCGATGCGGGTGGAACGGCCCGGCTCCGGTCCAGCACTGGATCCAGATTGTTGGGTTCGAGCAAACCGCGTAAATCCGATCTCGGCCCAATATCCAAGTATTTCCATCAACGAGTGATTTTCCTTCGCCCCGCATATTCCGATAAACAGACAAACAAAGCGATCGATATTTATCGTTCGGAAAATCAATCAATCAACAAGCCAACAACCTCCTCCGAACTCCCTCCGCAACCGCAGTTAAATCACCTGCTCGCACCGCTGCAGCGCGGGCGGATAACAGATTCTCGTTTAACACTCGAAGAACTCGACGCGCATCGCCTTAAGCCAGCCGGAATGATCGGATTAATGGCTGAAGGAGTCGTTAGCTCGAAGGCGTCGGCCCGATTTACGAGTTTATCAACGCCGTTTCTCTGCGACTATCTCGATGTGTGTACTCGACGCTACCGCATAATACACACACTCCGAGGCATTACTATAATAGCCCACAATATACTCCATACTAGGTCGAGCAAACGCCAACACGAGCTTGTGTGTACAGTACTCGGGGTCGCATAATCGATGATAAATGCCGACAGATATCCAGAGGCACTCGTTCCCGGTCGGTGAGCCCGCTGGGAACCCACTTGGCGCTCACCCGGTTCGTCCCTATTAGGGTCCCTTTTCCCTATCCCTATCTAACTCACCCCTATTGCCATCCTCTCCTTCCATCGCTCGCCTCGACGAGCATACATGTCCACAGTATGGTCCATTCGGGGCGGGAGTACAAGCTCTCTCGTTGTGCGGTTCGTTCTCGCGCGACATGTGGACCCACCGAACCAGGACCACAGATCGGTAGGGGAACGGCGACAACGAAAAAGATCTGACACACGCGTATTCCGTGTGCACGCAGAAAAATTCGCCGTGTGGGTGCGAGAGGAAACTGCAGTGCAAATGACATAGACAGTCCACGACCGGGAGCACCGAACATCACCGCCGAACAATCCATCTCTCACCATCCTCTCTTTTTTTTTTCCTGCACATTCTTTTTCGGCGAGCGGGGACACAGCACGAACCGGGCAAAGCCCGGCCGCACAATATCCCAACTGGGACTCCTTTCGCTCTTTTAATGGGACACCCGGGGGTGTCTTCTCTCGCCCGCGCCACCAGAAATCAACCCCACCCCGCTGCGCTCTCCGTTTATACTAGTTTAGGCACCGTGATCACTGGAGAGCGTCATCGGGGAAACAGCAGAAGGTGCATCAATATCAAAACCTGACCCCAAACAGAACGATCGATCAATTCGCTCTTATATGAACGTGTTACAGAAAATCCATTCCACCGCTGCGATATGACGTCTGTTGGCTTACTTACCCATACGTGACCGCACTTTTTCAGCCGGAGTGGCGAACCCCTCTTCCCGGTTGAGCCTCGCTGACGACGATCTATTGTATCTGCTAAAAAGAAGAAAACTGGCGGATAATACGAGACCCTCCATTATCCAAGATCTTGACGACTTTGTCCTGTCTTCGCGGTGCAAAGAATGGCGAAAAAAAAGTATCGAGCAGGAAGACGGGTCTCGGGAAGGAGTCGGCGGAGAAGTGGCAAAAGATTTGCGAGAACTCGCTGGTGCCCCGGGGGCTCGGTGGGCCGGGATTGGCGTCGGTGGAATCGTCGGTGTTGGTGCTGATGGGCGATCCTGGCTCTCGGTCCCTCGTCGTTTCACGGGCAAGTAGCTGGATGGAGTGGACGGATAACTTGGCTATTGTGGAGATACGAGCGATGGCCTCCAGCTAGAGTAAATGATTGTCGTCGTGCGGTGCTGCAGCCCGCCACCGCTGTCCGCGGCTCCCGCATGCGAGAAGAGGACGAAGCTGGAAGGGCGCCGCCGGGGCTTTTCGTTGTTTAGAATAAACCGAAGGGCCCATCGCGAGGGAACCATTACCGGTCTTCCAGCTCGCTCTTGCTACGGTCCGTACCGGCTTTCCTGCGCTCGTCTTTCGCCTTCGCCCGCTCGCACGCGATCCCACTTACACGGAGTGAGTTACACTGATACGGCGGTATCGCCGCGTGTGCACACGTTCGCTCGCCGTCTCCCCCGCTAACTCACCGAGCCCTCGGCCGCTGACTATTATCGGTAATTAGAAGGACCCTCGAGGGCCACGCGACCATTTTCCCTCTTTCGACCATCGGCAAAGTCTGGTTTTATACACCGCCGACCTGTAACGGTATACGTATAACGTTTGCACTGGCGCGTGTTCACCACTACCGATTACACACACGACACATGTGACGCCGCGCGGCTCTCTTGTGTACGCAAGGCATTAACGCATCCACCGGCCGCGGCGTTTATAGCTTAATCCGAGCTTGACATAATTGTACGAGCGTAAACCGAGAGTGTCCCTCTGTGTACTTCTTTTACCCCCGTCGGTTTTGTCTGTGTACTTCGTTTCGCCGAGTCCCGAAGACCCGCAAGTTTACGCATTACAACGCGCAGGCCGACGCGGCTCTCGACGCCGAGGGAATCGGCGGTGACGGAAGTTGGGACTTTATTGGAGGCCGCTTGTGTTCGCCTTTTTGGAGTTGGGTGCGGTGCATGCAGAAATATGATTTATGATATGTATTTTTTGTAATATATTTTTGCAAACATGGATTCTTGGGTATGGTGTAAAAGGGGGGAATATGGACAATCCTGATCAGCAAGTGAACCAATGACACAAGGATCGTGTCATTTTTACTATTATTACCGTACAAAAATTTATAATTTTTAAATATTAAGAATTTTTTTTTATTCGGATTTAATAAATTTCTAGTATATTTAAAAGATGTATAGCAGAGGTCGAAGAATAATTTTGAGACCGAAACGCACACGATTCTAGAACTACCGTACAATACGCGTTGAACTCGTCCGTATAATAATTTTCATATTATCCCCATTTCACCGACGATACGTAAATAAAAAATCTCGACAGTTGAGTTCGAGGGGAGTTTTACTTCATAATAAGGTAATTCCTGCGGGTCGTCGTCGAGGAATGGGAGGCGTCGGCCTCCCGTCGAACAAGTTGAACCTCGATCAACAAGTAAATCAATGACACAAGAACCGCTTACCATTTTTACCCTAATTCAATTTATAAGTAAAAAATATTAGGCATTTTCATTTTGTGTTATCCAAAATTTTATACATTTCTAATATATTTTTTTAATTTTGTTCTACTGCCGCTGGGGCGTAAGGGTTGGGGAATAATTTCGAAACGTAAGCGCACTCGATTCCAGAACTACCGCAAAATCCGCGGTCGACTCGTCTGCACAATAATTACCGTTTTTACCGTGCATTAATCGTTAAATTATAAATAGTAATAATTTTAAAAAATTCCGAATCTGATAAATTTCTAATATAGGGTAGAGCGAGGCAAAATGGGGCATCGGGGTAAAACGGAGTTTTGGGCAAAACGTCATTTTCCAATCATTTTTGGATGCCCGAATTCGCCCTATCGGATACATCAGGCTTTTCTGCCCAGTTTTGCCACCTTGTCCGATTAGTTTTGCCCAAAAACCCCATTTTGCCCCGTTGCCCCATTTTTGCCCCGCTCTCCCCTATTTAAAAATTTATATTCCGCTTCCTCAAGGGCGCAAGGGTCGAAGAATAATTTCGAAACCTAAAAATGCATCCAAGATTCCCGAACTACCACACGCGACCGCCTCATCCGTGTAATAATTTTAATATCACCCCCATTCCACGATACCCGAAGAAAAAGTCGCGAAAGGTGAGTTCTCGGCGACTTTTACTTTATAATAAAGTAATTCCTGCGAGTCGTCGTCGAGGAACGGGAGGCGCGGTCGCCGTTGAAATGCGCTTCGAGCAACACGCATATATATCTATACACAAGTACATCCAGATATTCGCCCTCCCGCTTCGCCGTCGCCCCCGCCTCCCCTCCGCAGTAAGAAGAATCGAAACCCGAGACTTTGAGTTACAGTCGATAAAGCTATTAGCATTTAGACGAGCTGTCGCCGCGTTGCTTCGCGCTGCCGCTGCCTTTCACAGACCGAGCGAGAGTTTGCCTCTTTGCCTCATCCTTTTTTTTTTCTTTCTCGTCCTCTCCGACTCTTCTGCCTCCGAAATTCCACCCTCCGGCGCGATGCAACCTCAGCAAGGGGGTGCTTTTTCTCTCTTTCCACCCCCGACCGCCACCGATGTTCGCCCGCCTCCGAAAGCTCCGCCAATCCCCTCCCGGCATCGCGAACCTCTCCGTCTCGTAACCCCCTCCGCCCCCCTCCGCCCCCGCCGCGCGGCGAGCTTCGCTACTGAAATGCATACCGATGTATCTCCATCCCGCGGCTACAACGTTCCATCCACACCCTCACGACCGTTTTCTCTTCGTTCGTCGCTGCAAGCCCGGCCATCGTTCGGTCTTTCTTCCGCTTACGAGCCGGCGGGGTGGAGGGGGGAGGGGGAGGGGGGTAGATGACGCGCGGGCGCTTGCATACAGTGCACGGGCGTTCGACTCTGCACGCAAGTCATCCACGTATAAAATAGTCGCGAACGGGGAAACACTGCGAAGACCGGCGAGGAGAAGATAGCGGTGCGCGACTATTACCGTGGGTGGAGGGGGCGGAGGGGTGGGGGGGTTGTGGGAATGGTACGACTGTGCGACACGTACTGTACACCGGCCGGGGAAAAAACGTACATAGTACGAACGGGGTAAGCCCTCGGTCGGAAGATACGGGGACGAAGAGAGGAGAGAGCTACGGGAAAGCGTTCCACAGCCGCACGGCAGACCGCACAGTGGCGCATCGTCGGTGCCTATCAAGCGAGAGGCGAGGACGAGAGATGGGGCGCACAACGGCGCGGATTCACCACCATTACCTCCGCGACTACCCACCTACGTATTGGGGATTCGCGCGAAACCCGTGACGGAGAGGAAACCTCATCCGCGGGAGTATGATAAAACGAGGGATTTTTTTTTTTTTGTACGCGGTGAGAATATGAATTTTGTTGATACGCATTGTTGTTCGGTTTCGTAATTTATTTGCTGATGCTGTGTCCAATGGGTTTATCGTATTAACTGTATTTATCGTTCAATATTTTCGTACACTTTATTTTGAAATACTTTAGACTGTTTTCTGCATGAGTTAATGTTCGGCGGATTTCTGTAATACATAATTCAGCAAAAAATATGACCCTTTTTTAAACAATTTCGTCGGACTCAAAAAAAAAAAAAAAACGCATCTCAAATGGCGAATATCCTCACCGTACCTCCAAGGCTGAGAAAAGTATACCCAAAGTTACTGAATATTCTTTGCTCTGTTCAAAATTGTCTAGCAATTTTTTGCTGCCACAGTGGCAAAATTTGATCCGCCATTTTTGCTACCACAGTGGCAAAATTTGACCCGCAATTTTTGCTGCTACAGTTGCAAAAATTGCTCGGTCCATATTCCTCTCAGTATAGAATTTCTGGTCAGGCCCTGGTCAGTTCCCACCTAACGCCCTAAAATTTTGCACGCAGGACAGAGATACGAAATTCGAGTTACCACGAGAATTGTCGGGGTTCCCCGAATTGCCATTGCTTCACACATGCCATATCCCTCGGCAACGCAGCACGAGCGTGCACGAGGACGGCTCAAGCCCGCGTAGTGTTCCGGATCTCTCCGCGCCGGTAAGGATACATATTAGAGGCCCATCTCCTCTGCCGCGAGTGAGCGAGCGCTCTGGACCCGCGTTGCCGTGGTAACCCGGCAACTCCACTCCTCTCCTCCACCGCATCTCCGCCAGTTTCCGCTGTGTACCGCGCGGCGCCTCTCCGCTATCTCCCTCCTTGCCGCAATCTCCTCGCTCTCCCCGTGCCGCGTACGTAGAAAACACGACGACGTATCTACCATTAGTCGCATAAACGTACGGGAGGAGCGTAAACGTACGTGGTTTGCAGGAGTGGCAGGCAGCGGTGACGACGGTGCAAACTCCCCGGTACCGTGAGCCAGACGAGGAGGAGAGCGGGAAGGAAGAGGAGCGTGGATACAAGCGAGAAATCCCGCACACTCTCCTTCCCGCTTACTTCTATAACTATATACACACAGACCGTGTTAATGTGAGTCTCTGTGTATACACACGCACACCCACCCAATCGCTGGTACAGCTCGTGGCTGGCGTGTTCGCACACACAAGGGAGGGGTGAAACAACCCTCTATAATAGCCGGGGCGGCGCCTACACCCATCCCTAATAGCCCTATCTCACCCTCGTCTCGCCTCGCCTCCCCGGCTCTCCCGCTTCCTCCGCGCTGCCGCCCGCTCACTCCCTCCTCCTCCTCCTCCTCCTCCTCCTCCTTCTTCACTCTCCAGCCTCGCGGAGAGAAGCAACCCCCGAACATCATCCCCGTCGCTCGTTGACTCTTCGTGCTTCGCCCTCTTCATTCCTCCTCGGCTGTTACTCCATCTACTCGCGCTCCTTCCTCCACGCTCCGCCACCCTCCTCCCCCCTCCATCCTCTCTCGCGCTTCATTTCACCCCTGCGTCTTTATCGCTCTCCCGACCAGCGGCCACATCTCGTTGCTGCTCTCCCGAGAAAACGAACGGGCGAGAATGAGACGAGCTTACGCTCCTCCGCCTCTCCTCCTCCTCCTCCTCCTCCCGGGTACTTCGCGGCCTCTCCCTACCAGCGGGCACCGATACGCTCTCGTGCACGAACGCAGTTTCGCAGTTGCCGGACTGATACACGGAAACTAACGCAAACTCCTAGCTCACCACCGTTGCCGAGGCCATACACTATGGAGAGCCACCCTCGATTCCACCTCTATCCGCCCAACCCCTCTCCACCCCCCTCCTGTTTGTTTATTTGATGCCTTTTCACTCTCTATTAGTCTCCGGCGCGAGAGCTTTCCGCGCTCCCCGCTCCTACATTTTCTGATTAACCGGATGTCGCGCGAGAGCCGAGAACCGGGTAGAAACCGGGCAACTCGCGCACCCGCTTTCGCACACACAGGCCTGTGCGAACCGGCGGATCGCCCGATTTTAACTCGGGGCTCGCATCAACCCTACAGCTCCACGCTCGTCCGACGGATTCGCCGACTGCATATGCAGATGCGACGACGCTGCACAGACAACGAACGGAATACGAGAAAAGCTCGCTCCGTCCGGCGATCCCAATTTCGCGGGTTATCTCGCGATGCGCGATTGGCAGGGGAAAAACTAAAATCGCGGAAAAAATGAACAAAACGAAATAACGTTATCAATAACAACAACGAGCACAATAGGTGATAACCTGTCTTTCTTTGTTTTGGTGAAATCACCCGACAAATTGTTGAACTAACTAATTTTTTAGCTGTATCAACAAAATCTTTAGTTGAACGTCCCTGCCCGAATCTTAGTTGATTATTATTGAAAAAAAATAATAATAATGACGAACACTGTTTATATATATAAATATTTTTAAAAATTATTAGTACTGTATTAAACTGTCGGGCAGTCGTCAGCAATTAGAAGAGAACCAACGGCCAATGAAAAAAAAGGATTCTTATTTCTCATCGGCTCATCGATATGACACCGTGAACTGTTAATTTGTTTATCGGAATATGTTTTATTTACGTGTTTTTGCACCTACACTGATAAAAAATGCAGTTTCGTCAACTAAAGATTCAGGCAGGGACGTTGAAATAAATATTTAATTGGTCGAACAAAATATTCTAATGCCTTAAAAATATTTTAGTCAAATCATCAAAAAAAAATTTCAACAATCCAATTTTTTTGCTGTACCAACAAAATATTAATTTGAACGTCTCCGCCCGAATGTTTAGTTGATTCAACCGTATTTTTTTATCATTGTTGACTTACATTTTTTGGCCACGAACATAGATCGTTATACAAATAATCAATATGCCAAATTTGGTTAGGTAATATTTGGTCATTCGACAAACACTGGTGTCACGAAGGACCGCCGGAGGATCGCGGGAGAGGCGAAAAACCACCCAGGCCAATCGCGCATTCGAGTACCGGAGGAGAGCATTACCGGTCGTTGGATTTTTCTTTGAGCCGAGGCGACACGATCGATCGGCTTCTGTCACCGATTCCCGTGCGGCCTCGTTCGCTTTTGCTCCTCCAGCCATCGACGTGTCTCATCCTCTCCAGCCGACTACTGGAACCACCGTGTGGCGTTATACCTGCACGTGAAAGAGCGCCGGGCGGAGGAAGGAGGAGAGTCGGAAGAGACGCGCCGGGACGCTCCGCTCTTCATTGTCCGCCCTACGAAGAGCTGCCGGCTCGAATGGACCAACGAGCTTTATCCACCCGGCACAATGAGACAACGTCGATCGGGAATCGAGTCAAGATTGCGGCTTATTAGCTACCCGCAATGGGGCCTATGGAAATCGCTGGGCGGTTATTCACCGAGATACAGCGGGTAACGGAGCCGATTGTGACGGCGAACTTCACGGATGGTCGGGAACGGCGCGAGGGAATGACTGACGAAGAGCGCGGGAATAAACGGAGGAGGCGATGAAAGAAATTCGCGAGGATCGGGAGATACGCTCGCGCGCGAAGAACCGAATGGATACCCCTTTGGGAAATTTCTCTTCTCTTTTTTTCTTAATCGTAAAGGTTACATGGAGTTATTTACTTCGTCGTTGTTGGGGTTGAAAGAGAGTCGCGGGGATTCTTTATTCGATGATTCTCGAATTCACGAGGGCTTATCTTGATTGTGAAGTCCTTTCGGGATTGTCTCGCCTGTTCTGTCACAACACTGGCCGAACCCTTTTCAGAACAGATCTTCTTTACTCGAGAGCCCTCGCAGGGGAATCAAAGGAGGACAGATAGGATTATACGCAAGGAGGAGCCACTACGCGACGCGTGACAAAAATTCGACCCTCAAAGTAGCGTCGTCAACAGATTAGGTTTTTTTTCGAAAATTCTTTCAAACTCAACGTAAAGACTCTTCAATATATCATCTAATTTATGGTTACGGTTAATTACTTTTTTGTTTTTTTTTTTTCTTCAATGTGACTCTTCAATGTGTCATCTAATTTATGGTCACGGTTAATTACTTTATTTTTTGTTTTTTTCTTCAATATATTATCTAATTTATGGTTACGGTTAATTACTTTATTTTTTGTTTTTTTTTCTTTCCATTCCTGAAGCTATTTCCGATTGAGGTCTTCCACAATTCGAATCCTTCAATCGGACCCGATCCGGCGCGTGTGGTCGGTGGTCCATTCTCGTTTCGATACAACCGCGACGGTTCCGTGGCGCTCTCCTCCGTAGCCTTTGCTGCGGCCGACGAAGATTCGCCAGCTCGCAGTTTCCCCGAGAAGGCCGAAAGAGGATTTCGTGCCGGGAGAGCCAAGATCGAAGAAGAGGTGTCGACGGGAAGGCGATTCGCGCCCTGGACGCCCTCGCAGCCTCCTTCGTCCCTTTTTTCTCTTTTCGTTCTCATTCCTAGATTCTCTCGCCATTTTCACGTGCGGTTCATTTGGCCTATGGACAGTAGAGAGGCGAGCTCGCGGGCCGCCGCATATTTCCCCTCGCTCTCTCCTAAGACTAGTTTCCACTCTGCTGCACACGCATTTGTACATACATCGGTCGCTCAGTATCAAAGGGGCGTATCGCCTGTGTTGAAGCGCGCGAGTTACGCCCTTTTGTTTCTTGCCGGTCGACGTATGTATGTACGTGTTTACACACCTTCACCGCAGTTATAGTTGTACTCTACTGGATCCTATCTCATCTTTCCTTCTCTCCTACCGCGGATTTCACTCCACTCCGGTTCTCGGACCGCTGGTAAGCTTTGCTACCGTTCACCAAGTAATGACTGCGCGAGGGCGCGAGACTCCATTTCCCGGAGATTTCGCTCCCCCAATGCAATGGCTCTCCTTCCAAGGGATGATACTCGTTCTCGTTACTCGCTCGGTTGCCCAACACCACCGCAGCCAAAGCTCAGCCATCGTGACGCCAAACGAGAGACGCGAAAACCTCAGCCTCCCCCCCCCCCCACCACCCCCACCCCTTGTGGACGAGACACAAAATTTCATACTCGCGGAAAGTAGAAACAATGTATTTCCATAACATGCATTTTTTTTTTATAAAAAAAATACTGTTTATGATTATAGTGGAAAAAAATTATGAGTTGGGTGAACTGCGGGGAGAAAAGTAATTGGTTGGTCCAACCAACTGGTGGTTAAATACGCCCCAAGCGATTTATTTGACGGCCCAAACAATCAACATTTTGGCCGAGCGAATTAACTTTTTGACTGTGTAAAGTAATTTTTTGGCTGAGCAAATTAATTTTTTAGTCAGAGAAATTAAGTTTGTTGACTAAGTTGAGTATCAAAAAATTAATTTGCTTGGCCAAAAAGTTAATTTGCTTAAATTAACTTTGTTGACCAAGCCAACTAACTGTTTGGCCAAGCAAATTAATTTTTTCGCCGATCAAATGAATTTATTGGCCGATCCAATTGATGCATCGCCCCATCTAAATTAATCGTCCGGTGCGTATTTACTAACCATGTAGCTTTAAACAACTATAAAAAAAAATAGATTTCACCAACTATCAGTTATCCTCCCTCACAATTCTTCCCCGCCCCATGTCCCAGAAATTCCCATTGCTTCTTTGAATTCCTCGCGAGCGTATTTTCTTCGCATTAAGCTAACAAGTGGCGACGTTTGTACAATGAATCAGCCTCATAAAGCGAGGAGCTCGGCAGGAGGTGGGTGGCGTGGGTCGAGCTTAAGGATAACTGTGTTTTTCTAATTGGAGCGCAATCAAGACTCTCCCTCGCAGTGTTAATTCCCGGTAATGGTCCTCCCCGGGGCAAGAGGGGGACGAAGGGATCCAGGCCAGATGCGAGAGAAAGATCCAGATAGTCAGTTTCGGAGCATTAATTACCTACCCTGTCTTTTTAACTCGGCTAAACGAGGAATGACAGAGGTCGTTAACTCGTGAGATCGAATTTTCTCACTCTCTCTCACCACCCCTTTCCTCGATCTCTCCCTCACCAGGGATCCTCTTTTCTTCTTTCCACCAACTTGTTCCTCCTCTCATTACACCCTCACCCCCCCCCCCCCTCCTCCTCTCACACAGATATTATAAAGCATAAAGTATCATACACGCGAGAGATAAGGCCGGGCCGCGCGCACACAGCTTTGCCCCGTACATTTCCTTTCCGTGGTAGTCCGCGCCGCGAGGCAAAACTGGCTGGCGCACACAGCCAGGATGCTTTATATTCTTCGCTCACCTCCCGCGGGCTACGGAGAGAGAAGCAACCGGCCGAGAGCCCGGGCGAAGGCGAACATCCCAGCGACAAACTCAGACAGCTCCTTTTAATTCGCGCTTAGTCTCAACGGCGCCGAGTAATTAGTCGCTCGCTACCCCGAGCTTATATAATGTAAGGCAGTAAAGCCGCCCCCCAACCACCCTTAATATCTCTTCCTCTCGCGCCTCTCGCCTCCTCCTTATCCCGCGAAACCCTCTCTTACCCTCTCGCTGCATTTTTCATTTTTTTTTTCACTCTTTATACCTTCATCCCTCCGGCTGCATCTTCCGTTTCTCATCTTGCCTGTCTTCCTGTTACCTCGCCGGCTCGACGTCTCGTCTCTCGCTCCGGCCAACCCGCGACGCCGAGTACGGACTCGCTCACCGCGGCCATTGTGTCCGCAGCTTCCGCTTCCGCTTCTCAGCCAACCCTCCTCCGCGCCCTCCGGGGTGCCGCTGGGACGCTTCTCCGTGGCTCCTGTCGTTAATCGTTTGTTGTCTAAGCAGCCCCGCGTCGAATCCGTAAACGTCGTTTATCCTCGTCCCTTGTCCGAGGGGGTGGTTGTACACTGCGGTACCTGCGTCGGCAACGCGCCGGGATGAGATCATCTTCATCCGGGGTATCAGGACTGTCTTGTCTTTCATTGTTATCTATCTTGTGCTGCAGCTGAGACAGGAAACGACGGAGACGAAATATTGGCGAAGGGAAACCGTGGGATAGGAGAGATCTTCTTCGGCTTTGATATTATAGTTTGGTTAATAGGATGGGATTTAATTGATGGGGTGAAAGTGGTGAATATGGCACGGTTTGTATTCGCAGCTTTTGCCCTAGTTGGATTCACGGTTTATCTACTCGCTTTTACAAATTGGCGATTGAGTCGAAGAGTTTGTCGATCAGCTTTTTCGGGGCATGTTTTAATTGGTGGGATATTTTAATAGGAGGATTGTAAGACGACGATGGCGAAATTTTGGTGAAGAGAAGTCGAGCGATAAGAGAGTAATTTTTATTTTATTTTTTTGCTTTAATGTGAAGGTTAATAGGATGGGATTTAATTGATGGGGTAAAAGTGGCGAATATGGCACGGTTCGTATTCGCAGCTTAATCGCAGATTGGCGGTTAGGTCGAAGAGTTTCTCGAGCAACTTTTTCGAGGAATGATTTAATTGGTGGGATATTTTTATAGGAGGATTGTAAGACGACGATGGCGAAATGTTGGTGAAGAGAAGTCAAGCGATAAGAGGGTATTTTTTTGGTTTAATCTGAAGGTTAATATGATGGGATTTAATTGAAGGGGTGAAAGTGGTGAATATGGCATGGTTTGTACGCGCAGCTTTTGCCCTAGTTGGATTCACGGTTTATCGACTCGCTTTTATAAATTGGCGGTTAAGTCGAAGAGCGTCCCGAGCAGTTTTTTTGGAGGATGTCTTAATTGGTCGGATGTTTCAATAGGTCGGTTGTAAGACGACGTTGACGAAATGTCGGTGAAGAGAAGCCGAGGGATAAGAGAGGTTTTTTTTTGCTTTAGTATGAAGGTTAATAGGATGGGATGTAATTGATGGGGTGAAAGTGGTGAATATGGCCCGATCTGTATTCGCAGCCTTTATCCCACTTGGATTCATGGATTATCAACTGGCTTTTATAAATTGGCGGTTAAGTCGAAGCGTTTCTAGACCGCCATTTTCACAGGATGTTTTTATAGGACATTTTTAATACGACGAAGGCGAGGTGTTCTTGAAGAGAAGTAGAAGGATAGAAAAGGAGTATTTTTTTTAACTAAGTTTCATAAAATGGCATTTAATTGATGAGGTGAAAGTGGTGAATATCGCCATATTAGCAGCCTTTGCCCTACATGATCTATCGACTCACTTCTATAAATTGACGATGAACCCAGAGTTTCTTGAGCACCGTTTTCACAGGATGTTTTAATACGACCGTGGTGAAATATTCTCGAAGAGAAACCAAAGGATAGATGAGGTGTGCATACTTTTTAATACGAAGGTTGATAGGATAGATTGAATTGATTAATTGATAGGGTAAAAGTGGTGAAAATGGCCCGGTCCATATTCCCCACCTCTGGCATATCGACCGGCTTTTACAAATTGCCCGTTAACTCGAAGAATTTCTCGAGGACTTTTAATTGGTAATACACCGTTTTGTAATTATTCTCTCGTTACCTCGAGGATCTGATTATCGAAACGGTCGATTTTCCGCGGTCTCGCGATAGCGAGATTGGGCGGTAACGCGCCAGGCTCGTTCTATTTTCCGACGAGCCGCCCTGTTTCGAGAATCACGCCGGTCTCACGGGTATAGATGCAAATTGCGCAGCCGAGAGTATCGCGGCACAAGGGATGCTCTCTCGCACCCCCGCTCGTTCTCCGCATCGCACACCGGCCGCCTCTCTTCCCTTTTCTTCGTGCTACATCGACTATGGAGCCATCCACGGTTTACCCGCGCCAAGAAATTGTTACTTCCTTTTATTCTTCGTATATTTTTGTGCGTGTTTTAATTTTTTTTTCGCTCTTGATTTTTCCATCCATCGGAGGTAAATCGGCTCGCCGATTAACGTCGGCGTTTCTTTTGCTCGACGAGGCGGACGGGCGTTGACCGGCGATCGAGGAAAAAACATCGAACCGCCGAGACGATCGGAGCATAAATTCGAGAGAAATTCCTAGTCGCGCTCACCCGGTTCGCCGCCGAGCGGGACCCACGTTGCCGCATAATGGGGACCCCCCGCGGTAGCTTTACCTGCATCATCGACTAATCACGCAGGATAATAGCGAACAATGAGACGAGTAGTCTTAGTGAAAAAAAAAAAAAAAATTGAAGCATACACCGTCGGTATTCTCTCGCTCTGCCGACGCCCGCCGTGCTCGCTCTCTCCCGCTCTGTCTTCTCTCGAGAGGATATAATCCTCTTACGCACCGGGCACAAAGTAAAATACGCAGAGCGGCGGCCAACAGCGCCCCGGTAGTATCCACTCGTCCGTGCACATTTATATACACAACGTAACCGGCACACGAACCGTACCAGTGTTACGCGCGAGATTTTTTTTCTCCTCTTCTGGCACCAGGAAGAATGAGAAACGGGGATGGAGAACCATGGCCGACTGGGAGGGGAGAGAGGGGCAAAACGGACCGGTCGAGTAATTCGGAGACTTTTCTCGATTTAAGATATTTTTCCTTTTTTCTAAACTTTTGTTTAAAATTGTTAACTTATATTTTGAAGTAAATTAAATAATTTACATGCATTTGGTGCGTCTGGATACATTTTTAAAAAATATGGGGCAAATGTTAATAAATGTTCAGTTCCAAGAAAATCACAACTTACAGACAGTTTTTAAATTTTATAGATACAGAGTAAATTCTTAAAATATTTAAAACATGTCATGGGGCAAGACGGACCGCTTGAGCGAAGCAGTGTTTGGGATGGACTCGGAATTTAATCGTATTTCAGACCGGGTCCATTTTGCCCCACCCTTCCCTGCAGTTAGGTAAGAGACACAAAGAGGGAAGAGACGAAACACGGAAGAGTGGGGTGTGGTATGAGCCGAGAACCGAGAGCGAAATAGAGTGTGGCGAAGTAACAACACGACGAGGCAAGCCAAGCTGCTGGCGAAACGATCGGTGCAATCTGGCCGGCGCGCCGGACCCACCGGGCGATCCTCGCTGCTGCATGCTGCTGCATGCTGCTGCATTGTATGCACTCTGCACGCTGCGGCTCTCCCGGCGCCGGAGCTCTTTTTCCATCTCGCTCGCAGAGGGCCGCTGCTTCTCGAGTGCATCGGGCGTGAAGAGAGAAAAAAAACTGAAATCTCTTAAGCGGGTGCCAAATTGACCCAAATCTCGGACGAGATCTCTCGCCCTCTTGCGCTCCACTTTAGTGAGTGGGAACTTAACGAATCAGCTTTTACCCCACCTACAATAATAGGCCCAGCGCAACGCCGAATATACAATATGAAGTGCAAATCGCTTGAACTCTTGTAAGACCAGCTTTTGCCGGTTGAATTCGCGACCGGAAGAAATGAAGAATGCAAATAAACAAGAAGGGAGGCTGGTATGAGAGTAGAGTGGTCTGACGGGATGCTCGACCGGCGGATTTCAGTGTAACCTGGTTAAGGAGAGAACTCGTCGAATTGGGTTTACAGCTTTTTCCGCATAGCATGGAAACGACCGCTTAGGCAAAAAGAAAATATGTGAACATTATTTCGAGTACTATTGTAATGTTTTTCACCGGATCCTTCAAGAACCGCAACAAATTGACCCAAATCTCGGACGAGATCTCCTGCCGATTTGCGCTCCACTTTAGTGAGTGACAATTTAAGTCTTCAAGTATCGAGAACTTTTTGCCGATCGCAACGACCCTGACTTCTTTTACGCACAAAAACGATACGGATGTTTGTAATAAATTTTATTCTGCGGTATCAAAAAAACAACACTTCAAGGTACGTATGTGAATTTTTACAGATTTTTTTTAACACTTTTTATTCGAAGCGTTCGAAGGTTTCGTCTTGGCAAATTCCAGGTCCTCGCTGAACAAGGATTTTATATTTTTATAACTTTTACCAAATACACAATATGGGGTGCACATCGTTTCAATTGTTGAAAAAACAGCTTTTGCGGATTACATTTGCGAATGGAAGAAATTAAGAATGCAAACAAACAACGAGGCATGAAGACGAGCTCGATTAATGTCAGAATAGACTTGGCCAACGGGACGCGAATTGGGTTTACAGCCTTTGCTGCCTAGCGCGAAATTGCCTGCGTTGGTAAAAATAAAATAAACTTTACTTCGAGCAATGTTGTAATTTTTTCACTGGAATCTTAAAGAACCGAAACAAATTGACCCAAATCTCGGGCGAAATCTCTCGCCCTCTGGCGCTCCACTTCAGTGAGTGAAAACTTTACGAATCAGCTTTTACCCCACCTACAATAGTGGGCCATCATACATCGCTCAGCGCAACGCCGAATGTACAATGTGAAGTGTAAATCGCTTCAACTCTTGTAAGAACAGCTTTCACTGGTTAAATTTGCAAACGGAAGAGATGAAGAAAACAAATAAATAGGAGGCAGGAATAGCAGTACTGTTGATGTGAGAATAGAGTGCCTTAAGGTGATGCTGGACTGACGGATCTTGATGTAACACGGGTACGGAGAGTACTCATCGAATTGGGTTTACAGATTTTGCCGCATGGTTTAGAACTGCACAAGTAAGTAAAAAAAAATAAAAATTATTTCGAGCAATATTGTAATTTTTTCGCCAAACCTTTAATGCGTCGAAATGTTAAAGTTGGGGTGATTTTTCGATTTCCGAGGTTTTGGAGTTCAAGAGCTTTTTCGAGCAGCCAAAACTAAAATAATATCAATGGCTCGACTGTACTTTTCACCTCGAAGTCTCGGCGTGATGAGGAAAAATTATTACTGCCCGGAGTGTCGAAGATAAATCTGAATGAAACGAGGAGGGGAGAATCTGAAATTGTTATAAGTTACAAAGCTTTCAAATTGGCCCCGAGTGGCTCACGAGCGACGGGGAAAAGATACCTTCGGCCATCTTTATTTTTTCATCCCCCGCAAAATACATCATCCGCCCACAGCATCGCGGATAGGGATGACGCGGAGAGAGGAACTCCGAGAGCGAACGAGTATATCTCGGCACTCAGCCCACCTTGTTACGGGGCAAGGCAGGGTTCGCAGTAAAATAGCTAGCAACTTTTTTCGTCCACAAACGTCCACAATTCTTTTCTTGTTAATTTTACTAAAAAAATTCTAATTTTATAAAAATGTAATTTCACGTCCATTCTATTTTTTGTAAAAGTCTTTTGTAAAAAATGTTCATTTTATGAAAAATGTTCATCTTGTAAAACATGTTTATCTTTTTAAAAACGTTCATTGTACAAAAATTATGATTGTAAAATTAACAAGAAAACAAATGTGGACAAGAAAGTTTTTTAAATATACAAATCTTTTTTACTGCGTGATATGGCTATGTTATTTTTTTAACGTAGACCTGAGTCACCTCCATCAGAAAACCATTAAACACCAACAATTATTTTCATCTCAAAAGCACAATCATTTTCATCATCGACTAACCGTATCATTAAGCAAAAACAATTGCAAACCGAGCAAAAAATAAAAAAGTTGAAATTCCACAAACGAGAGTTATTTACCGAAGCGTCCAACCCGTTCCTACCAAGAATAAACATTATTCGCCAATATTTAACGCCGAGGACTAAAAAAAAAAGGTAGTCTCATTTTGTCGATCGGTTCGATCGGTTCGCGTTCGAATCCACCGATCGGCCGTACGACCGTGTCTCGGCCTATGCCCCATTTGCCTCCCGCCGTCAATGGAACGGAGGCCGCGGCAGAGGGCCCTCGAGACTCGAGGGGTTGCGCGAAAATCGCGGTAAAAAATCATCGTCGAGCCGGGATTAAATTCCCTCGCGCATTTTAAGAACGCAGCCATGAGTGCGCGTATCCGCGACCATTGAGCGAGTACAGTTTGCCCCGCGACTCGCTCCCGCTTCTCCGGTTTCTCGCACGCGCAAACATCTACTTAGCTTCCCACCCCCCTCTTACCCACCCCCTGCGCGCGCGTCTCCCAAGCCCAGCGGTGTAATACGGCCCGAAGTGCGCGATGATATTTCCCTCTCGCTCCCGGTCGTTTTTCCGCCCCCTTCGCCCCCCTCCCCCTCACCCATTCGACTATGATGGCGAGGCGGTAAGTACGTTGCGGGAGCGTAAGTACACCGCGGGCAGTCGGTATTACCCGGTACACTTGCCACTCTATAACTATATCCTCAGACATCGCGAGCTCCCGAGTGCGGAGCGATATAGTGGCCTCGGGGTGGATACATATATATAGGTAACCGGTAGATTAGGTTGGCATATCGCGCTTCGGCATCCGCACTCTGGACAGGGGCTGCGGAGTTCGCCTCGCCGAGAGAGGGAGATCGCTTGTGGAGAAGCGCGAACGAGCGAGGGGGGTCCGAGGGGGTGGTGTATGCAGGAAGCGAGTAGACGATAGTGTTCGGAAGGAGAGCGAGCAAACCCGGGTCGTTGCAGCTCGTGTGTGTACGGGCGAACACGAGCGAGGGAGAGGGCGACAGAGTCGGAGGGAAAGAAGAAGCTCCGAGGAAAACGGAAAGAGAGCACCCCGTTGCGGAGCGAAGCGAGAGCGGGCGGAGGGAGGTAAAATGGCCGAAGCGCGAGGAAGAGAGACAAACGGCACGGTGGCAAAAGGGGGGTTGGGCGCGGTGGAGAGGGGAGGACCGAGAGAGAGAGATCCGGATGGCCAGGGGTTGGCGGGGCGAAGGGGGTGGGTTTTGCTGGAGAGCTATAAAGGCTAATTGGTTAAAAGCTCACCGCCGCGCGCTGCAGGCTTAAATCAAGATCTTGGAGTGTTATAATGGATAAGTAACACGGCGTGGCAGGGGGCCCGGAGGGCGAAACCCGCTCGGTCGGGCTCTCGTTCTCTCGCCGAAACACGTATACGCCATAGAGGGGACTGGTCGGGAGAACCGCCGGGCGGGCAATAGCGTGGGTATAATGCACGGGATGCCGGTAGAGGGACGGAGACGGTTGCCGTGGGCCACGGTAGTATCAGTGGTATTATACGGTAGTGTCGACGCGTACAAAAGGCTCGTCGAGAGCCAGCCGAGAGAGCGACCGCCCGTCCGCGCCGGTATATCTTTCGAGTTAAGGGACCGGAGGCACGCGATTGGTCCGCACTGAAAGCTACCCCTAACCGCTCCGACGTGGTACGTTGCCATCGATCGCGACTCCACCCTATGAGAAATCGAGAGAGCCATCCCCCTGCGCGCAACGAAACTCCGCCCCGCCTACCCTCCGGGCCAACTTTGGCCAGCTTAGTCGCAGCGCTACAGAACCGCCAACGTTACAGCGTTGAGAGAGAGAGAGGGATAACTCTTCTGTGTTAGCTTCCCATCCGTTTCTCTTTCTCCCTCTTGAGAGAGAGAAAGATTTCACCCCTCGGTCGTTTCATCTCTCACCCTACTCACTTAGCCTCGTGCCGACGCCACCCGTCTATAGCCTCTGCCTTCTCGCTCCCACGGATCCCTCTCTCTCACCCTCCCCCGGAGAACCACCCTCTCCCCCCTCCCGTAACTTTTCCGTTCCGCCGAACAACCCTCCCACCCCCTTATCTCCGTCGGCCTCTCGCTCTCGCACTTTCCCGACCGGGTACGTGTTTCCCTCCGCGTCCCGCCACGCCGCGGCACAAGCAGCGCGCCCGTGCCCGCTCAACCTCGCGTATGCACGGTTTATAGATGATTTTACACATACGTGAAACAGCGACAACTCTACCCTCGGCGAGACTCACGATGGTCGGCTCCTGCTGCATCCACCGCCGACTGCCGATGGCTCCGCCGCTTTTGCCTTCGAACCCGCGAGCTCACCACTACCACCCGACCGCTCCGAGCTCATCCCTTCTCCGGGTCCCTCCGCACGTTCGGTTTCTCACCACCACCGTCGCAACCCTCCAGCCTCGAAACCCTCGGTGTACACACCGCCGAACGCTCGTACCGGCCGTCCACCACTCGTTCACCGGCCGGAGTGTTAAAAACGTGTTTGTATTGGTGCACGGAAAGCGGGATTCCCCTGCTCGCTTCATCCCTTCCCGTCCATCCCCCTCGGCGAACTTCGCCAGCCTCGGCCGTTTACCGGCGACTCACTGCGTCCGTGTGACCTGCGGTTTCTCTATCCCCGGCGCTTTCCTCTCTCACTTTATCAACCCTCTTAGCGCGAGAGCGGCCAATACGCGGACCCCCTCGTCGAGAACTAAACCCCCCCCCCCGCTACCCCCTCCGCACCACCCCAACCCCCGAACGCCCGCCCCCGCCCACCGAACTCGTTCGGGCAACTCTCCTGTACAAGTACACTCTCGTTGGGTCACGACAACGTCATCCTCGCTCCTTTACTCGAGTTACACCGGCCGAGGCCGAGCGAACGACAATCGCGTGTCGCATCCTCCACCCTGATCCACGATAACCGGACCCTCGACGATGACTGTCGCTCCGTCAAACGTCACTCGCGGCGAGTAAAAAATTCAAGTCAAATCATCGGATTCGCCCCGCCGCATTGGTCAGTTTCCGTGCGTGTGTGCGCGTGTGTGTGTTCGCGTGTTCCGGGTTGTGCGTCGATGCGTTGGACGGAATTTTCGGGGTAGAGAAACCCCGAGCGACCAACTCCACGGGGCGGGATTGGGAAACGGATTTGGAACATTGTGTCGAAAGAGGCGAGATCCTGCGATCCCACATGTGCCTTCGCCGTCGCGAAAAGGACGTAGCTGTCCTCCGTTCGCTTTGACACGGGCACTTTGATCCCCGTGGAACAACCCTCTCAACGGCGGATAATCACGCAGTCGAGGGAGCGAGCAACGCACTCGCCAGTGTCTCTTATTTAAAAAAAAAAGGAATACCTTCCTCACGACAATGGGCAACGCTGCGCGAGGAACGCCGAACGATGGGGAAAGTGGCTCGAGATTAATCGCAGTGAATGGACCAATCGAGGCGACGCTGGAGCTGTAGGAGGCCTGAGGGAGGCGAGGGAGGGCCCGTGGAGTCGGCACCGGCGTACGAGTGTGACACCACGAAGTTAACGGGAATTGCCGCGCGTTTGCGTCGCACACTGTGAAAACCCGGGTTGATCGCGGGCGCGTGTGTTCCCGGTGCGTGCGGGTGTGCGTTATCTCGGCGATATCGCCGACGGGGGATGAGGAGGGGGGTTGTTGGTGGCGGCGAGCGAGAAGAGGGAGAACCCGGAGCCGCGAAGGGGAGGGAGGAAGTGAGGTCGGACAGCGAAAGGGGTAGGGATTTAGCCGCCTCGTCCCTCTTTACGGCGTACAGTCTGTGTACGCTATAGTTCTGAGGTGAAAAGTAAAGAGGGGTGTGGAGAGAGAAGGGCTGTAAAGTCGTCGTCGGTATCCTCGCCCGGTAGTATCCGTCGGTCGGAGGGGTGGGCGGCCGCCTCAAGTGTCTTGTCTCCTATCATCCTCTTGTTCCAAGTATCGCTTACGAATGAACCGCGATCGAGCGATCGTCGACGCTCGTCCCCAATCGACCAGCAACAACAGCAACAGCGGCATCGCCCGGTGTTAGCGACGCGTCGACGCCCGACGGTGCACTCAAACGCTGGTGTCTCCTTGTTAATTGTTATTGTGTTTTCCCGTTTCTTTCGTCGAGAACGACTCGATAAAGAGGAATTAGCAACGGGAGTTCGCCATGAGAATCGCGGTAGCGCGTTGCCCAAAGACGGTCCAGCCGACGATCTGGTGCGAAAGATGAACTGGAGCTTCCGCAAGACGGTCAAGACACGGGAGTGCCGATTGATGGGGAACAAATGCGTTCGCGAGTCTCGGAGAGACGATGATGGCGATGGTAACGGAGAGGGAGGAAGTGCGTGTGTAATTTAGTCAATGAGTTTGTTGTACAAAGTGATAACGCGAAGGGGCAGTTGAAGGCTAGTGAAAGACTACATCCCAGAGAGACGAGGAATCCATTGAGAACATAAAGCGGTGTCGTCGATTTTAGTGTGAGGTGGAGACTTTCAGTTCGACCGTGGTTTTGTGGTGGTTTCGGTGGGACATCCAACAAACATAGAGCCTCGAGAGGACGTGGAGTCGGGCGGTCCAGCGGAGGCTGAATTGGGGGCGGAGGAGGCCGAGGAATTGGCCGAAGAGGAAATGTCGGGGGAGATCGAGATCGAGGTCTCAGTCGTCTCGGAGGAAGAGCTCGAGCTCGAGGCGTCGAGGAGCAGTTCGACACCGACCGACATGTTGCTCCAGGAGAAGAGCGCCAAGGTTGGATGCGGCCTCGGTAATTCGTTCAGTTTCGACGTCGGCAAGGCCGTACTGAGGCCGGCGTGCAATCCCCAGTACACGTCGTTCAGCATCGAGAGCATACTGGGCCATCCGGAGTCGCCGACGGCCGACGCGACGTCCGCGGTCTCCATCGAGAGGCAATCGTCCGATCAGGAGCGTTCCTCGCCACCTCTGCCGGCGGCCGCGAGCTCGCAGAGGATCGTCCTGTCCTGCGGCTCCTCGCCGTCGGACACCGTGCTATCCCCGACGTCGCTGCGTTCCGCCAGCGGAGCGAGAAACTCTGGTGTTAACAATTCCGCGACGAACAATCATCACGGTGGTTTAGACGGTGGTAGAAACAATCCGACGGGAAGTATGGGTTGCGCGACCAGTGCCACCAGCCCCGCGAGCTACACCTCCGGCGATCCTGCAAATCCGCTGATGGGTCATCAGGCCTCGGCCGATCTGGCCGTTCTCTCAAGGTAGGATAAACCGTGGAAACGTATGCAACGAAACAAACGGAAAGATAAAGCGCCTAAAGTTACCAGCTCGTTTTTCCCCGTGGAAGATCTCATAGCCGACGGTAGGATTAGACGAAAAATCTGCCCCGAAAATCCCCTCGAAGACAAGAGGAAACACCTTGGTTAAAGTAGCGTTTAGGGCACTCCTCGGAGGGAAAAGCCAAGATAAGATCCGGTAGCTGCTAATGGCCTTCTCCGATTTCACCGGCAAACGAGGGTTGTATTGAGGGAGATTGTCGAGAAACTCCGTCGGTGGAGTTTAAAGTTTGTGTACACAATGTTCGCGTACGTTGGATTCTTCGAGGTGGTCCGTGGGGGAGAGGAGAGGGGATGAAAAAAGAAAAAATGAGGAGAATCAGTTACCGTTTTGATTAGCAGGGCTACCGGGCGCGGATACATTGTACGCAGGCATTTTACTTTACAATAGTCTTATATAGGCGGGTATATTGTACTTTGTACTCTCGTGACCCGAGAATCTCTCAACAGTCTTGCAAAGAAAAAAGGAGAGAGAAAAAGAAAC
>JAPYZC010000933.1:0-23641 GCA_030522665.1 Ichneumoninae sp. A BG-2022a
TTTCTGAATACGTATGCATTTTTTCAGATTTTTAAGTAATCGTTGATTTTTGTTCTATAAAAAAAATAAAAAATCAACGATTACTTAAAAATCTGAAAAAATTCATACATATTCAGAAAAATAAACGAATCATTTTTATAAAAAAAGAAGTTTTGTTGCCGGATAATTTGTTAACCAATTAATTTTTTGATGAATTTGTTAATAACATTTTGCAATTATTATTATGCAAAATGAATCTTCTCAGTACCATTAGTATACATGATTTTTTTCAGATTTTTGCACCATCAAGAAGTACTCGCAATTTTCTCTTATTGTTGTCGAACTTGTGCGAAGTCAGCGCGCAGCGAGACTCCCTCCTTAAGTTCGCATCCGGACCGAATTCATTTTTATTTCTGAAAAAAAAAAATTAGCGCCATTGAATAAAGTTAATTTGAAAATTGCAACTATCTCTCTCGCACGCACGGCCGTTTCACTT
This sequence comes from Ichneumoninae sp. A BG-2022a, assembly GCA_030522665.1. Taxonomy (NCBI): domain Eukaryota; kingdom Metazoa; phylum Arthropoda; class Insecta; order Hymenoptera; family Ichneumonidae; species Ichneumoninae sp. A BG-2022a. Next base: position 476 of record JAPYZC010000933.1, read on the forward strand.
CCCCTTCACCTCAATGTTAGTCAGCGGGAAACGGCATGCCGATAACATAGAACAGCTCCGAGCTTATCTTGCCGACTACAATCGCTGTCGTGCGATTACAAGCAATGGCGCTGCGAACAGCGGCCACTTCACTAACCAAAATTAAATATAACTGAGAAAAAAATATATATATACATATATATATCCATATATATACATATATATATACATATATATATATTTCGATATTAAAAAAATATTAAAAAAAAAATGGAAAAACGATAATATTACCCAGCACCGAGAGCCAATATCGTTGCCTCCTGTACCAAGGTCATTTGATCGGCGGTGTACCTATAGCGAATATAAAACGATATATGGAACAATATATGAACGAAAGAAAAAAATCAATACAGCCAACCGGTTTCTAAGCAGCCCATAATCGTACTTCACACGCCGTACATCATCGAGCACACACACACAAATCAAGCTTCGATAACTGTTGCGTTACGGGGTCTCAATTTGAACCTCGTAAATTGATGAAAGTAACGAGCGTTGTCTTGCGAGAGTGCAGTTTCCAATTAACGTAAATGCGGTCCCAAAAAAAAAAGAAATGAAAAATCATCGAAACAACCGGACAACTTTCTGTTTTTTTTTTAATATCATAATATGTTTAATATGTAAATACATATAATGAAGATTATTACATACACTATGTACAGCGAGAGTTATATATAAAAAGAAAAATAATTAAATGCTTCAAGGCAATAGAGTCGCGAGTTTTGAGTAGCGATCGGAATGTTTCGATACGGTGTTAAATGAATAATGTAATGTTTGCGACCCGACTGTTCAATGTATTTCTGTTTTCTCTTGTACTTTCGCCTATCATTGTCCGACCCCTCGGCGCATGTCGGGTGTCTTCGTGTACGGTCGGCCTCGATCGAGGGTCCCATGTCTTGTTTCTCGTCTAACCTCAAAAGTGCGTTTTTTTCCCCCAAGTGTTTTTTGTATGAATTATTTCTACAATCGCTGGATTCTCTTCTTGTTTTTTTTCTTTCGGATTTCTTTTGTTCGAGGGGTTTAAATGTAACGGGAATGTTGTTGTTGTTGTTTCTTTGGACTTAAAAATCGAGTGTCTTCTAAATACACACAGCCTTGATGGATACGATGGATTTAACGTACAGCAAATAGTTACTCGTAAACAGCGAGGTTTACACATAACAATCTCTAATCGATTCGACGAACAGTTAAAACGGGAGATAGATAAGAGAGATATACATTATCGAACTCAAGATAAATAGGCCCGACGAGCGGATCGCGTCCGCACGAGGAATCGAAACTACAAAATACCTGAACGAGACCGAGCGGATGTCGGTGAATCGAGCTCGGTCTCATCCGTCCACTGTTAGGTCCCGCCACCCAACAGAGTGTGAGTATCCTCGTCGCACAGCCTCTCAGGAAAGGTAACCCCATCTCCGAAACTGCAATCCACACACCCCGAATTGCTATTCGATTACGGCCTCGTCTTACTTCGAGCCCGACGGCGTAAAGGCCGTCGTTCAGTCAACGATTAAAAATATATAAATTTATTTTTTTTTCTATCTAAGAACCAGATGCACAATACCTCTCAAAAATGGCAACGAACAGGGATGGCTTGGTACTTGGACGAGTTTTTCTTTTTTTTTTTTTTTGCTTTCGAACTTCGAGATGGGATTTAACTACGCGCAGTACGTCGATAACGGGACATGCAACAAAATATGTATAGGTTTTTTTTTTTTCTTTCTAATCGATCTAATCGATTTTAAACTATAATATTGACGTTGAGTTGCGGATGGCTTCGCTACTGGTGGAGTCGAACAGTATTTGGACGCTGACCTATGAAATGCTGTGAAATGCTATGAAATTACGACACCGGTCGAAGCCCGAGTATGAGTCACGAATGGCGCGGATGGGAAGTCGCTTGTGCGCATGCGTCGTGAGGTAAAGGTACCAATTCTCGGCAAGAGCAGCCTCAGATTCCAGCTGATATTAAGGGGAAGTGAAATATCGCTCTTTTAAAAAATGCAACAGTGGTAAATAATTTAGGCTCAAAATTTGAATACTGTTAGAGAATATTTAGAGAATGTTTAGAGAATAATTTGGAGAATAATTTAGAGAATAATTTAGGGAATAATTTCGAGAATAATTTAGAGAATAATTTAGAGACTAATTTAGAGAATAATTTAGAGAATAATTTAGAGAAGAATTTAGAGAAGAATTTAGAGAATAATTTAGAGAAGAATTTAGAGAATAATTTAGAGAAGAATTATTTAGAGAAGAATTTAGAGAATAATTTAGAGAATAATTCAGAGAATAGGTTGAAACCTTCTGTCGCTTTTTTTCCGTGCAGCAAATAATGTTTGTGATACGATTCCAAGTGTCAAATTGGATTCCTAATACTTTAATTAGGAATAAATCAAATCAAAGCAATACATTGTGAAAATTACCCACTGTACTCGTTAAATCAAACAGACTATATTTAATTTTTTGTAAAAGATTATCCCTTCGATAAATCAATAAATAAATAAATAAATAAATAAATAACTCTGTAAAGGAGTGTCAGACGACTCGGACTTGTCCGAGCATTGGTACAATTACCTTACGGAGGAAAGCTGGAGGATCGTCGTTCGACTAAATGCGATAGGCTTGCAGTGGATCAGGAACGATGATAAAGCGGCGATAGTGTGCGATAGGCGTGCATAATTGATGTAAATACGGTACAAGACAAACAAGATGAGTGCAGGAGAGAGCGATCTTTAGCTAAGTTGCTGTGTGTGCCAATGGGTCTGAGATACCGTAAAACGCATGCAGAGGAAACGCAATGCCGCTAACAGCAGTCGATACTATGGAACTCATTGGATGACGCGATCATAAACTTTCGTCGGTGAAAGTATTATGTCGCGCGACTTTTTTCGGGCCTCAATTTTCTTTTTTCGTTTTTTTTTTCACCTATATGCTATACGAAGATTTAGCACAGATAAAGATTTCCAGAGTTTCCAAAGTGTTATGTAAGCCCAGCACGTAAATAATTCTGACCTGTTCTGCGTACTGCCCATCGAGTTGTAAGTATTGGAACCAGCCTGGTGCTCCGAGCGAACAGGATAGACCACTCCATTCCCGAGACTAAAACACATACGATCCAACCCCAACCCCAGACTATCATATCACTTCTATATAAAAATAAATGTATTTTTTTCTTATTGAATTTTTGAATTTCTTTTAATTTTCTTTTTTTTCATTTTGAATTTTGACTCCGTCGCGGCTTCGATCACGGCGCGATAACTTGGACACCCTGTCTATTATTTATTCCCGTGAAATTTCTCTCTTCGACTGTCCTCACGATATACGGACTACGAGCACTCTCTCGAATCTATCGATAGCTGAAAATTGCATTCGTGAATATATAGTACAACAGAGAACATCGAATATGTGAAAGAATAAGCATGACCGCGAGAAAGCTTAGTGGTACCCGTAAAAGATACGGTTTATCTGCTATGACTTCTGCGTTATCAATTCTGCACTAATTAAAGTATAAAAAATAAATTGAAAAAAAATTAAAATGTATAAAAAACAGTGATAGTATAGAAAAAAAAAAGAAAAACACTGAGCTATCGATGCAAATGCACAAAATGCTATGACGGAGAAAATACGAGAAATGAATACAATAATACACACGAGTCCAATGTTCTATGTTCTATTCTTTTATTATTATTATTATTATTATTATTTTGCAAACAACTGCAACTTAATTTTCTCTCGGACTATCGTCTTCTAATGTCGTTCACGTGGATTGGTATTGTGCAATTGGCTCAAGATTTAGGATCGTTCGTTCGGAATTTTTCTGTTTCCTCTTCGTTATTGATTCACATTAGAAGATGACTCGATTGCAAAGAAACGAAACGAGCTCGACAAAGGGACTAATGTTACGTGAAATTTGACGATGCGAAAACTTACCTAGTGAAAACTGGAAGGAACCACAATTTCGAGTCGTCCCCGAAGACTTCCTGAAAGTTGTTGTACTTGCCGAGGCTGAAGCCGTCCTTGTCCTTGCCCATGCGGAACATGGGAGGTCTGAACGCTTCTGCGAAACGGAAACAAACGAGATGCGGATCACTCGTCGCGGCGAACCGGGAACGATTAATCGTTCCAAAATAAATTTAAAACAAGTTGCCTCCAATCATTTATTTTTCGTTACTTCGATGCATTATTTTTTGCAATATTTTTATATTTCTATTATAAATTTGCACTATGTCTACACTCACGTGAAGACATAGTGCACATTTATTTATATAGATGGAGATTCTTATAAGTTGTAAACTTACTTTCTGTAAAATGCAATAATAATAGTAATGCTTGCAAAATCGTGCACGAAAGATAATACTAAGATACGAATAGTCTGTACGAAGTACAGATAAGTTTAGATAATTATAATAATTTAACATATAATAGAATAAAGTCTGATTCAATAAAATGTTATACGTTGAAATAAAATTCTTTTTTTTCACTGTTCTTCTATTCAAATTTATAGATCTAAGTAGTTACAAGACACATCTGTATTTGAATACTCGTCAAGGAGAAATCCTTCAATAAACAAATCACAAAATAATAATAATAATGACAATAATTACCCAGAGTCGATCTGTTGTGCACGATGAGGTAGCAGTGATAGAAGAATAGGGAGTTGAGACTGACCGCGAACATAAGCGCGACGAAGAACAGAAAGAGCAAATGGAACTTGCCCATACCGTCCAGTTCACCCTGCGAAAGATAGATCTATGTGAACGAAGTCGAATTCCCGCCGTCGCGAATGACCTCTCTCGCTCACCTTCCAGAATTGTATGAAGTATTGAAGGGAAGTCGCGGCGATGAACATACAATATAGAAGAGCGTACGCCAGAAATAGCATGAAGAACTTGTAGTTGTGAAAACCAACGCAGTTGTTCACCCACGGACAGTGATGATCCATCTTGAGAACGCACGTGTGGCACACGCTGCAATGATGGGCACGGTCCGGCTTTATCAACTGACACTTTTCACAAAAGCGTATCGCTGAAAAAAAAATTAAAAATTAAAATTCACCAATATAGTAGTTTTTTTCGTCTGTGCGCTACGGCAGACAATCTCGGTCCACACCGACGCGCTCGCTGCTCGAGTATCGTTTTATGAATGGTTATTTCCAGCAAGCTATTTAGGTCTCCTTGTCCTCGTTCATTTCTTTTCGTTTCAATGCAACATTGCCTTATATAAAATTCTCCTGTTATTCTTATTAATTGAGCTAAGCTGAAATAAGTTTAGAATAAGGTATTTAATTTAGATACGTAATATTATATGTTGAGATAAAATTAATTTTTATTTTGCACAATTTTTCTATTGGAATTGATAGATCTAAGTAGTTGTAAGACACATCTGTGTTTGAATTCTGGACAAGCAGAAATCCGTTAATAAACAAATGATTAATTATCTCTTTTGGAATGTTCTTCACTAACGAAAACATACATTTTTCATTATCCACGGCTGGTCCCATGATACAATAAATTAAATAAATTAAATAAATTAAATAAATTAAACGAGGTCGTACCTCCTTTGATAGTGCGATTGGTGACGGGAAGATCCTGAGCAAACCTCTCCAGGACTTGCCTTTGTGCTTCCTCGGTCTCAGCCTGGTGCAACTTCTCCATTTCTACAGCAGGTACTTTGAACTGCGAAGTAGAAAGAAAAAGTCGATTCTTGTTACCCAACAATTATCTTTGAATTATCGGAGTAGAATTTATGGGAGTGGATAATAATATTACCATGTCTGGAATCGCGACCAGTTCTGTGAACACGGTCTGCCAGTATGACCACAGAAACTGCATAAACAGTATGTGGAAGAAAAACAGATAAAAAGCTGCAACATAAAACGAGCCGATACGTGAAATCGGAGTTTGTACAACAAACAGAAAAAGACATCAAACGGAAACAAGCATATACGAACCCTTCTGAACATAGCTGTCTATTGTATCTGAAACAAGAATAAAGGATTGTTACGAAACCAATTTCCTCGCCAGAATGGAGAACACGTAACTCGTCGGCCAATCACTGAGCAGATTGTTGCGTGCATATGAATTTTTATGAACTGTTATAATGTTTATATATATATTTTCTATATATCTTTTGTATGTCTTTATGTTATATTTGAAATACAAATAGTCTGTACGAAAAATAATTAAGCTTAAATAATTTAATATTATAATTAAATTGGGTCTGATTTAAGTTGAAATGGAATATTATTTCACTGTTTTTTTATTTTTTTTATTGTAATTGAAAGTATGAAGTAATTGTAAGTATACATCTGTATTCGAATACTGGTCAAAGAGAAACTTGTTAATAAAAAAATCAATAAATATCTTTCATATATTTTTATATATATAAATGTTTATATACAATCTGTATATGTAAAGTATAATAGTAGATCATATATATTATATATATCAATTTTAGCGCATTGGCTATATAGAAATTGAATCCACGTTTCCCCCTCCCACCCCCCTGCAAGGCTCATTACTCCAATTTCCAATGCCGTACGAATTACAAAGAAAATAAAATTGTTTGATTTTGAAGGTCAACCATGGTCTTTCTGGTTTTTCATTCCATGTCATGTTCTTGCAACAAAAATGAAAAAAAAGCCCAAAAAAAAATGATTATTATTATGATTAATATTTACAGAAAGGAAGTTTTAAACATACATATTCTGCTTCAAAAAAGTATATATATATATGTGATATCCCATTCACACATATGAGGAAAAATAAATTTTATATATTAAGATGTTATGTTATTATGTTTACATATGCCATATTTTGGTTCATATTTGTATTGTTATCCAAACTGTAAAAATTGTAACTGTGAAAGAGCCCGTCCTGTAAATAAATAAATATATAAATAAAAATTAAAGCGGTCAAGCCGTAACACAATTCTTTGCTCATAGTAAAATAAATCGTACTGCCTCCTACACGATTTTAATATTGTAAAACTGACGGAGCTTACAATAACATTGCCGCCTACTGTGTCTGAAACAAGAATAAACTATTGTTACAAAACCAATTTCCTCACCAGAGTGAAGAGCGCGTGACTGGTCGACCAATCAATGAGCGTATAAATTTTTATGAACTGTGTTTTATAATATGTATAAACTTTATATATATTCGTTTCATATATCACATATATATGTCTTTATGTATATATTTGAAGTATGAATTTTTGTGAACTGTATATTATACATATCGAAATTTTAACGCCATAGCCATGCAGAGACCGAATGCGCAGATCACGAAGCTTATTATTTCTGTTTTTTACGCGGTAAGAATTACAAAGAAATTCCAATTGTTATTAATTTGACGGAATAAGTCCTTTGCACTGAAATTAAAAGCGTCAAATGAACAAAAATTAAAATAAAGACGCTAATCCTTGTGACAGTAAAATATATATAAATATTCTTTTATTTGCTTTTACTTAGCGTCGCATCGACTGCTATGGTCGTTATCGACGAAGCAAAATTATGCTCCGCTTCTCTGCGCACAGTAGAATAATCTGCACTGTGCTGCGCCGCACACGATTTTTGATATTGCAAAATCTGTCAGACTTTACAATAACATAGCTGTCTACTGTGTCTGAAACAAGAATAAACGATTGTTACAAAACCAATTTCCTCGCCAGGATGGAGAGCACACGAGTGGTCGACCAATCAATGAGCAGACTGTAGTGTGCGTATGAATTTTTATGAACTGTATATTATACATATCGATTTTAACGCCTTCACCGTGCAGAAACCGAATGCACCGATCGCGAGCCTTATTACTGCATTTTTCGATGCAGTACAAATGACTGAGGAATTAAAAAAAAAAAAAACATAAAGAGGTTAATCCTCCTTATAGGGAAATATCGTTGTCGCGATAAACGGTTCTTCGCGCTCAGCGGAAGAAATCGTGCCGCGCTCTGCAGCGTAAGCGATTTTTATAATAATCGTAAAATCCGTCGGAGCTTACAATAACATAGCTGTACGACGTAGGCGTAATACGACCAGAAGACGATAGTCAAGATGAAGATCACGGGTATCCACTTGAAAACCTTGACGCACCACCAGCAGGAACCACCGTTCTGTTTCGCCATTTCCTGTGCGAGCCTAAAGTGCTCCTCGCGGTGATCTTTCTCTCCCAAACAATCGCATTATTTTATGCGAGCGCGAACCATCGTCGTCCGCGGGAAAAAAAAAATTATACGGGGCGCGATGAGTCTTCGACGTCGAGAGCGAGCGGACACTGGATATACATCACACGGTAAACAGAACAGTCGAAAAATCGTGTCACACACTAATCGTTCGGTCGAGCAGGCAAGCAGCACGCACTGCCCCGTCCGTGTTGTGCCGCTGCTGCTGCGCGAGCTGACGGGAAAAAAGTGACAGGCGCATGCGCACCGCGGCACTCGCTCGCGCACACGCGATATTATCCATCCGGTGTGCGTTAAGTAACGATGCGATAATATACACTGTAAAAAAAGTTTGTAAATTTAATCCGCTGAACATTAATTTTTATGCAAAAAGTGGTATATTAAATTTCATGTACAATTGTGATGAAAAGTTAATGTTCAGTGTATTAAAAACATTGCGAACATTGGTAATACTTTATTTTTTAACAAATTTTCTTAATTTTAATATTAAAGTACTTTAATTTTTATAATTTACTTTAATTTCAATTAAAAATTATATTAATTTTTCATCACAATTTAATGTACAATTGTGATGGAAAATTAATATACTTTTTAATTGAAGTTAAAGTAAATGATTAAAAACAAAGTAGCCCCAATGTCTTTAATAGGCTGAACATGAATTTTTCATCACAATTGTACATGAATATTAATATGCCAGTTTATGCATAAGACTTCCAGTCCGCTACATAAAAATTTCATACGAATATGTTTCAGTCTTTCTTTCCTGTGTGCGAGTTGTTACGTTCCTGCACTCGAGCGTTTGTTCCTCGTCTAAATTCCGTCCGCTGCTATAAACGGACCAAGATAAGCAAAGATAAAAAATGCAGTTAAGCATGTATCGACAACGGAACTACAATGGATGCGACCAATTAACATGCTACCGACGATCGTTCGGATCACCTGTTGCCATTACGGGATCATCGTGCTTATCGTCCCGCCGAAGCCAGAAAGGCTCACCTTCGTATGCCCGATACACGCAAAATACGTCCTTTTCGTTTCGGTCACGTGATACAGCGATTCGCCGAACGGTGTTGGGGCCCGACCAGAATCGTTCTCCGCAGCTTACTCTTAAGTCGTGAATAATTGAGCAAAGATCATGGGCATACAAATGATACAAGGAAAGGAATCATCCCACGTTTATTTCCGTACAATGAATCCCTCTCGATTTCGGTGTAAACGATCATAGGAGTGGGAAAAAGACTGACGCATGATCGACGTTTTTTTCAGCACACGTTTCGCCGGGCTGAGTTTCGAAACGTCGCTTTACTCCTTCCATTCCGCACTACTCCTTCTTCGGCACGCGAACCGAGCGGATGACGTTACGCCTAAGTGGGTGTGGACTCCTCATTGAGCTGCCGGTGGTCGAAGTGGTAGGTTCGAGGCGCCTTTGTGTACTCCTTTTTCTCTCCGACGTTAAAAATATATTTTTCTTGCGCGGTGCGCGGCTTGTTGCGCAATCGATAAATTACTCTGCACACGCACGGAGATCGCCGACTTTTCTTTTCTTACCGAAGTTTTGTCCCAAGGTATTATCGGGTCGGCTCGGATCTGCGGGTTCGTGTGTGTGTGTTCGTTTGCCGTACGTGCGTCCGGGTCGCTCGGTGTTGTTCTCTCGCCACCATAGCTGTGTACGCAGTACTACGACCCGCAGAGCTTGACGTGCCGGTCGATAAATCCACACCCGAAGACCCCGGCCGACCGTCGTGTCACTGCTCGCAACTGTTGACAATTTCGCATTGTTCGTTTTTTCAGATAACACAGCGAACTAACGGGGAAACAACATGACGCAACAGTACTATCCTTTCAAGGTCAGTCTCTGGCATCTCCGGCTCGTCCTTCGTGCTTTTTTCCTTCCTTTTTGCTCTACGATTTTACGCCCATGGGAGTCCATGACCCACTTCTCGAGCGCCTAGGCCGTATTGGCTGAATTACTATTTTTACAATATTCTCGTGCTGCTTTCTTTTTCATACTTTTTTTTTTTTTTTAGAGCGTCGCTTTAAGCGTGGATTGTAAAAAAATCATATGAGAAATTAACCAACTTAAGTAAACCAAGAAACCAATTTAAAAATAGAACTCGATAAACACTTGTCTACTTAATGTAAATTTACCAGATGCAGATGTTATAAGTTGTAAAGTTCCTTTCAGTAGAGACTTATAGTGATAATGGTAATCAATTTTAATGTACAATTGTGATGACAAATTAATATACTTTTTTGTTGAAGTTAAAGTAAATTATTAAAAATAATTATTAAAAGTATTTCCAATGTTTTTAATATGCAGAACATTAATTTTTCATCGCGACTGCACTTGTAATTTATTATACCAGTTATTGCATAAAAACTTCCAGTCCGGTACATTCAATTACATGCGATTTTTTTTACAGCGTACGTAAAAATAAAATACTGTAACGAGTGTTCTACCGATTTTCAGTGCCCGTAAAAATAAAATGCTGTAACGAGTGTTCCACTGATTTTTAGTGCACGTAAAAATAAAGTACTGTAACGAGTGTTCTACCGATTTTCAGTGCACGCCGACGGTGTATCCGGCGGAGCCGTTCGACGCCAATTTGGACGCGGCCGTTTTGCGGAAGGCGATGAAGGGTTTCGGCACGGACGAGAAGGCGATAATCGACGTTCTGACGAAACGCGGAATCGTCCAGCGTCTGGAAATAGCCGAGGCGTACAAAACTCTTTATGGAAAGGATCTGATCAGCGACCTCAAGAGCGAGCTGACCGGAAAGCTGGAGGATGTTATTGTAGCTCTGATGACCCCGTTGCCGCACTATTACGCTAAAGAGCTGCACGACGCCGTCTCGGGACTCGGAACCGACGAGGAGGCCATTGTCGAGATTCTCTGCACCCTCAGCAACTATGGAATCCGCACTATTGCGGCGTTCTACGAAAATCGTGAGTCTCGATCGATCGTCGAATTATCGCCGGTCGAGGAATGGGGGGGGGGGGGTTCGATTCCCGTTTCAACCTCCGGGTGTTTTTCCCGTCCTGTGCCGTTCTTGTTTTTCTTATCCTGTGCAAGGCCTGCATAAAAGGGCTGGAAGAAATTCTTCTTCGAGCACAATTACACGGTTTGGTTAATCAACGAAATAAAACAAAATCGATATATACAATAAATATATGGGGCATTTCCTGGGGTTAACCGTTTATATTTTGGATCGGTCGCGCGATTTTTTATGTGACTGAAGTAACTCAACAAAGCACGGAGATTTTTTTTGGGATTAACAAAAAATTAACTTATTGATCACCAGAATTTAAAAATCTGAACAATCTTGTGTCATATATAAAGTGGAGCGACGTCACCTATTTATTTCGAAAAAGATTAGAAAAATAAATAGAAGTTGACGCCGACCCGCTCCGGACCAAGTGATACAATTATTTAGATGTGGCTCAAGATTTTTAAGAATCTTTTCAGATTTTTAATAGTGGCGATCAAAGATTCATTTTTTTGGTCGTAAAATAATTATAAAATTTTTTTTGAAAATCTAATAAAAAATCCGAGTGCTTTTAAGAGAGTTATGTCATATAAAAATATTAGTTCAGTCATATAAGAAATAGCGGGCCCGATCCAAGATGCGAAGGGTCGGAGCGAGGTCGAAATGGTGTGCGGAACGCCCGATATACATCGACCAGCGCGGGTCGTTCTCAGTGGCCAGATTATTCCCCACGTGGAGAAAATTTTATAAGCGATCTAACCATCTGCGAATTTACTCAACGTGGTGACATTGGCTGGCACGTTTATGTGGCTAATCCGGTTCGCCTTCAATGTACAGCTAGCGGTCCGGTTAAATTGTTTGGAAGAAGAAGAAGAAGAACTAGGTTTGCGAGAAAGAAGAATTATCAACTTGGTACTTAGCCTCTGACCTAAAACCAACGACAAGGAAGGAGAAGAAGAAGAATTATTATGAACGGACTCGGGAACAAGTCCGACAGGAAACCGGCCGGCGTATCGGCTAACTCGCTGATACGTATTACGTACGCTCGCGCGAATGTACGGGCGTACGAGGTCACTCTCCCGGTCCGTTCAAGCTGCGAAAGTACCGAGGTGGCCCGATGACTGAGTTTCTATAATTATATACAACGGCTCGCGGTTAAAAAAGTGATGTCACCGCTTTTTATGAAGCCAGTAGTTTGTACTGTGGAGAGCCCACGAGCTGTGCGGATACACCTCGTGTACGGTGTTGCCAATCAGCGAGAATTCTTAGTCACAAAAGGATAACTCACGGACGTTCGTGTCTCGGCAGCATCGCTATAGAGGAGCATTGTCGAGCCTACGTATTTTCGCGGTCTCTCGAGACCTCGAATTCCTCGGTCGTTAACGTCAATTTATTCTCGTAATTCGTTCAGACAATTTATTTTTATTTCGCTTCCTCATGGAGGAAGATGTTTTCGTAAAAAAATCGAGATATTAGTGTCAAGGACTTGATTAATCTAAAACGTCGAGAAGAACGAAGTCAACTATACAGAAAATGCTTTCTCATAGAAGAAACTTTTGCGAATAAAGGAACATTATGAGAAAGTCGTAAGGAAATTTCAATTTTTCGCTTTTATGAGGAAGCGATATGAACATTTTTATTTTCAACTTTCATGAGGAAGCGATATGAACATTTCAATTTTTAACTTTCATGAGGAAGCGATATGAAAATTTCAATTTTCAACTTTCATGACGAAGCGATATGGAAGTTTACATTTTTTATTTTTATAAGGAAGCGATAGGAAAATTGCAATTTTGAACTTTTTTTCTTCTATTTCCAGTGTACGGAAAGGCGCTCGAGAGCGACCTTAAAGGCGATACTTCGGGCCACTTCAAGAGACTGGTAGTCTCACTGTGCCAGGCTAATCGGGACGAGAACCAGGGCGTCGATCAAGAGCAGGCCGCCACCGACGCCAATAATCTCTTCGAAGCTGGTGGGTGTAATCCCCCTTGTGTTTGCTTCTGTTAAATAGTTCGGCGCCTTTAATATTTATTTTTATATTATAGGGGAGAAGCAATGGGGAACCGACGAGTCTCAGTTCAATGCTATTCTGGTTACCCGAAGCTATCAACAACTCCGTCAGACCTTCCTCGAGTACGAAAAAATATCCGGTCACGACATCGAAGTTGCCATAAAGAAAGAATTTTCTGGTAGCATCGAGAAGGGACTCCTCGGAATCGGTGAGTTCACCGTGCCGATATGAACGCTCGATTTTTTTCTTTTCTGCTTCCTCATAGATAAAACTATGTTTTAAAGAAAAATGTTCGGTATGTTCCAAACCGACGAAAAATCACATTTAGAAAAAATTTCGTCGCATTTAGAAAACATTTCGTCGCATTTAGAAAATATTTCGCCGCATTTAGAAAATATTTCGTCGCATTTAGAAAAAATTTCGTCGCATGTAGAAAAAATTTTGTCACGTTTAGAAAAAGTGTGCGTGTGTGGAATATGGAATTTCTATTTTTAATTTTTGAGGTCTTCAATTATTTTCTTTTTAATAGCTCTGCTCGGTAATCGTGGTAATTTTTTGATATCTTGCTGCAGTGAAATGCGTCAAGTCTAAGGTCGGCTTCTTCGCGGAGAGACTTCACGCCAGTATGCACGGTATCGGAACGAAAGATCGCACGCTAATACGGATCATAGTTTCGCGAAGCGAGATCGACCTCGGCGATATCAAGAAGGCCTTCGAGGAGCGTTACGGAAAGTCGCTCGAGAGCTGGATCGCTGTAAGTCCAGATCGATTTTTTAAAATATCGTATTGCAATGAGAAAAATATGATCTACGGAGTAACATGGTCTTATGCTTTTTTTTTACAGGGAGACACCTCCGGCGACTACAAGAAAGCACTTCTTTCGCTCGTATCAACATAGAGATCGGTTTTTCGAGAAGTATAAAAAAAACACACTCCGCGTGTAACTTTGATCCGTCACAAGCTTGTGTATCCACGCGATGTGTTCAAGCGAATCGCTTAATCTTTTTTACAATTTAAAAAACCGCACAATCGACCACCTCGCTCAGTGAATCATCCCTCGGGAAAATTGTTCGTCACGCATTGTCGGCCTATTATGTAAAGCGATATAAGGAATTTCGTAAATTATAATTTACGTTCGCGGCGCTGTGTACGCGTAACTATTGAGGAGGGACGAATGTATTAATCGTAAAAAGTTTGTCACCGGAAACGTAAGGTTAATAATTGCCTCAATCGCAAAGTCACTCCAACCGTCGCGTTTCGCAAAAGATATTTTTGTTTCAGGGATTATCGATATTATTTTTACCGGCGACGTATCGGAACGGTCGTTGCATTTACGTATCGTTCAAACTCGTGTATTACTAAAGTTCGCGATCTTGGGGCGGGAAAAACGTTGAGAATATCTTACCGTTGGGATAGAGAAGAGAAAAACAGAAAAGAGTTATAAAAATTATATTTTCTACACATTGTTAAACATAAACTTCAAACTCGTGCGTTACTCGCTACGTTATCGGCTTCGTATGAACACATATATATATAGATCAAAAAATATTTTTTACGCGAGTGTTTTGAAGAAATCTTATATCGCCTATTAATGTCTCAAGTATTTTTTGTATAGAAAACAGAGAAGCTGTTATTTGTTGCGAATTTATAAAATTCCGCAAATCTCCGTGTTTGCTGTTCAGTCGTTGCCCGTACAATAAATAACACTCATCTATATCACAATTGTTTTACTCCGTTTCACTCCGACCTTTATATAGAACGGAAAATATTTTTCACTCAAGTGTTCTGAACAAATCGTATATCGCCTATAAAATTTTCTCGAATATTTTTTTTTTTTTTTTTTTTTTATACAGCGGAGAGACTGTTATTTTTCGTGAAGTTATAAAATTCGGCAAATCTCTCTGTTTGCTGTTCACTCGTTGCCCATACAATAAATAACGCTCATCTATACAAAAATGTTGTTCCCTAAGTTATCGTCTCGCGTTACCCTGTCTCTTATCTTTCAACGTGTAACAAAGCTTAAAAATATATATTTATCTTCTTCGGTAAGTCCAATCGCGTTGACCGTCTGTACCGCGATTAAATGCCGAGTGTGGAAAATGGATCGTGAAGATCGATCGTTTGTGGTTGTGCTGCTGAGATCTCTTCCGGTAAAACTCGCTTGGACGGCTCGTCTTCCGTTAGTTAGATTTATTTGGATTTACCGTTTTTCGGTAAATCCAATCTCGTTGAAGGTAAAAAAATTAGGCCTGCATGTGTAAACTGGGTCTTTGAAGGGACAGCCGAAATTTGAAACCCTCCGTTCTTTCCGCTATTTCGACTATTCTTCAATTTGTATTGAGCGGTTTTAAACTTTTGACTTTAGCTACTTACGGGCCATGTACGAGAACCTTCAAGAAGTAACCCAGAATTTTTTCAGATTTTTTGAAACCCTACAAAACTTTGAAAACCCGACGGTTCCCTAAAAACCCGGTGAATACACCTTGTCTCAGCATTGTTTTCTGAGTTATCATCACGTGCTACCCCGTCTCTTATCGTGTAACGTCTAATAAAGCTCCGACTTAGATATGTATCTTCGATAACTCCAATCCCGTTGAGCGACTCTATCGCGTTTAAATGCCAAGTGTGGAGAATGGATATTGAAGATCGATCGATGGTGATTGTGCTGCTGAGGTGTCTTCCGGTAAAACTTGCTCGGATGGCTCGTCGTCCGATATTTTCCTGGTATCTGAACTATGGCAATCCCCCAAAGAAGCTAGCGCTAGGATTTCCTTGACTTTCACCGTCAGCAGTTTAAGTAAATTACCGATACTAGGTGCCACCTCGAGAATCTTACAATTGTAGGCTTCCACGTCGGGTAGTTTCTCGAAGCCGGCAAATAAATTGTAGAGCATAGTGCCGTTGAAGAAATCTCCGATATTCAGCGGTTTGTACGGATAACGCAGCAGCGAATTAAGATGAAGAGCCTCAGTTACGCAACTCAGAAACTGAGCGAACACGTGAACGATCGTGACGTTGAAATTTTGAGGATTCTTGCAGAGCTCCTCGTCTATCGCGCAAAGTTTAATGACCATCGGAGCTACGAGTAGACAATCGTCATGATTCACGAATTCCAGCGCTTCGACTATCGATTTAAGCTCCTTGTCCGCCTCATGAGACCTTTCGGCCGGCGGTTTTGACTTTAACTTCATGAAAGTTTCGCCGTACCGGCGGTAAAATAATTTCATGGATCGATACATGCCGATTTTTCGGTCGACGACGCCCGAGAGCATGGCGAAGAGTACAGCGTGCATGTGACACGAGTTCCGCGGAGGTTGGTCAGGTTGTCGCATCCAGTACACAATGGCTATCACGTAAAGTCTCCATTCAACTGGGACATCGTCTATGACGGCTTCCAGACCGGATATTTCCATGGTATCGTCGAATATTCGCTTCCTGACGCGCCTCGATTTGTGGAAGAGATCGCTGAGCGTAGGAAAGTTAACGGTACGCGTACGCTTTACCGTGTCCATGTGCCGGAAGCTCAAATCCGATCCATCGCGTATCGTGTATGTCAAGCCCCGGGCAGAATCATCCGGACGACCAGCGACGAGTAAACCATGGATGACTCCGACTATTTTCATGCTCATCGAGTGAGCACTCGGATACTGAAAATTTTCCATCTGAACGCCAACATTGAACATCCCGTAGGCCATCATGTTTACAAAGTACGCCGGTAAATTTCCAATGTGATAATGATGGGCGAACCACGCCGGCCAGGTACGGGCAAGCGCGACGGCGGAGACCGGCTCAGAGACCGGCCAGGCTCTTTCCGTTTCCTCCTTCGGTCCTGAATCCTTGCCCGCAGCCAACTGCGCCTCGCTCCAGAATTTCCTCGAATCCAGTGTTTCTATGTCTCCGGAGAATCTAAATTTCTTCTGTTTCAGCCACTCCGTCATCTCGGTTCTGTGCGCTCCGGACAATCCCAACGGCCCTAGAATCCCGCACGGCAGCGTGAAGTATCCGTTGACCACGAGCTCGATTATACGGAGAAATTCTTCGCGACGACTCTTCGGCATCTTGGCGAGTATCGCAGCGGTCGCCTCCTCGAGATCGTACTTGCACAGCCATCCGAACACCGTGTCTATCCTTCTCTGTTCGTAGCAGTACAATCTCTTGGTGATCGACGATAGCTCGATGCCTGCGAAAAATCTCTCGAACGTATCTCCCGTTGTGTAGTCATTTCCGAGAAGGACGGCTGCGAGTGGTAGAGTCGATAAGTCGAAATCCGGAAACACTCTCCGTATAAACTCCGGCCTGAAGAGTTTACAGCGTATGACGTACCCGCCGCCCCACGAACCCTTCGCAATGAACGGCGCCAGGGATTCTACGGGTATGTACTTCACACCGAAAATGTAAAAGTCCGAGTCGTTACTGAGCACGGGACAGTCGAGCATCTTCGCCACAGTGGCGATGCTGGCATCAGCTTCGAAGACGCATCGTACCTTCTTCACTTTTTTCTGCTTCAGGACGGCCTCGAAGACAACGCTCAGAGCCAACGAGAGGATCTTCGAACGAGCCTTGGAATTCGGTGTGTAGCTAGCTATCATTTCCATGTGCAATTTCTTCCGGTTGGCCAAAGTACCAATTTTCTTCACCTCCGATCCTCCGTCTAGGATTACCACGGGTGTCACGTTGCACTTGCAAAGTCCATCGAAGAAGAGGGAAACCCGTCGTGAGAATTTGTCGAGATCACCGGCGAAGGAGTTGCAACCAGTCGAGAGGAACAAGTTCGCTGCGACTGCGGATCCGTCGATGACCAGACAACCACCGTGCAACTCGTGATAGTCCATGAACTTGGGATTGTTGTTGATGTACGTCCTCAGACCTCGAATACCCATTTTTGTATGACTTCTTTTTACAGGCTTGAAAGTTTATCTGGGTTTGCCACTTAGCGTTCGGTTGAGAATGGACGATGATGTTGAAACTCCAAAAGCTCGATTTTAGAATGTTGTTGCTGAGCCGCTCGAGTGTTTTGTGCCGCTACAATAGTGATACTGTTGGAACCCACTCGTCGGATGTCTCATCGATTTTCGTCACGGTGAAACATCGCGTGCTCTTGTTCTTATCGTCGCACAAGCTCAGCAGCGTATCGATTTATCTTTTATGGTATTTTTTATTACAGCTTATCACCGTGAGAAACGGTCGCCAGGAAACTGCTGCAGTTCGTGCGATGTTTGCGATATGTGGAGTGCATTAGCAAACATTGCACCGACCTGCGTCGGTTTCGGGGAACTTTATTTATTTATTTATTTACAGTAGTGGACGGGAAGACTCCCTTTTTATATTTTAACAAGTTATTAGATGTTTTATGTTTGTGTGTAAAGATAAAGAAATCACTCGGTGTGTAAAATGCGGTTTTACGCATTTTACACGCTTCGCGTGCGTACAACCTCATTTTCACACCTTGTGAAATAAAATTTCGTACGATACTCGTGCATAAAACGTTTTCTGAACTCATGTGATTACAACACTCGTCAGAAAAAGTTTTATCGCACTAGTATCGTAATGTATTATTTCTACACACCGTAAAACATAAACAGTTATTCACCAGTTATCGGTTTCGTATAATACATATATATATATATATATATATATAGTTAAAAAAATAGTTTTCACGCGAGTCTGTTCAACAAATCGTACATCGCCCATTTAATCTCAAAAGTTTTTGTATAGAAAAACAGAGAAGCTGATATTTCTTCCGAAGTTATAAAATTCGGCAAATCTCCGTGTTTGCTGTCGCTGCCCGTACAATAAATAACGCTCATCTATATCAGCATTGTTTCCTGAGTTATCGGTACGCGCTACCCCGTCTCTTATCGCACAACGTTTAATAAAGCTTCGACTCAGATATGTATCTTCGGTAACTCCAATACCGCTGACCGACTCTATCGCGTTTAAATGCCCAGTGTGGAAAACGAATCTTGAAGGTCGATCGACTGTGCTTGCGCTGTTGAGCCCTCGTCCGATAAAACTTCGACCTTTGATGGTTCATCTTCCGATGGTTTCCTGGCATCTGTACTGCCGCAATCCCCAACAGAAGCTAGCGCTATAATTTCCTTTACTTTCGCGGTCAGCAGTTCAAGTAGACGACGGATACTCGTTGACTCCCTGAGAATCTCACAATTGTGCGCTTCGAGGTCGGAGACTTTCTCGAAGCGCGTAAATAAATTATAGAGCATAGTGCCGTTGAAGAAATCTCCGATATTCACCGGTTGGTACGGATAGCCCAGCAACGAATTAAGATGAATAGCCTCCATTACGCAACTCAGAAGCTGAGCGAACACGTGGACGATCGTGACGTTGAAATTTTGAGGATTATCGCACAGCTCTTTGTCGATGTCACAAAGTTCAATGAATGTCGGAGCTGCGAGTAGGCAATCCTGAGGACGCACGGATTTCATCGCCTCGACTATCGACTCGCAACCCTCGGCCGGCCTATCAGGCTTTCCGCCATGTTCAGACTCGCACCGTTTTGACTTTAATTCCGCCAAAATTTCGCCGTAACGCTTGTCGAGTAATTTCATGGAGCGATAGAAGCCGATTTTTCGATCCACGACGCCCGAGAGCATGCCGAAGAGTACAGCGTGCATGTGGCACGAGTTCCGCGGAGGTTGGTCAGGTTGTCGCATCCAGTACACAATGGCTATCACGTACAGTCTCCATTCAGCTGGGACATCGTCCACGAGCGCTTCCAGACCCGTTATTTCCAGGGTGTCGTCGAATATTCTTTTCCTCACCGGCCTCGGTGTGTCGACGAGGTCGCTGAGCGCAGGAAAGGTCACCGTGCGTGTACCCTGCACAGTGTCCGCGTGCCGGTCGACCCAAAGTGTTCCATCGCGTATCTTGTACCGCAAGCCACGAACAAATTCGTCCTGACGACCAGCGACGAGTAAACCGTGGATGACTCCGCCTATTTTCATGCTTATGGAGCCGGCGCTCGGATATTCAAAATTTTCTATCTGAACGCTAATCTCGCAGCTCCCGTAGACCATCAAGTGTACGAAGGAGGCCGGCAAATTGGCGTCGCGATAATGATACGCGAACCACGCCGGCCACGTGTCGACGGAAGCGACGTCCCAGTCCGGCTCAGGGACCGGCTTGGCTTCTCCGGTTCCTTCCTTCGAGCTTGAATCCTCGATCGCAGCCAAGTGCTCCTCGCTCCAGAATTCCCTCGCATCCAGTGTCTCGACGTTCCTGGAAAAGTGAAATTTCTTCCGTTGCCGCAACTCCGCGATCTTGGTTCTGTATTTCTCCGCCAACCCCAATGGCTCCAGCATCTCGCACGGAAGCACGAGGTATCCGTTGACCACGAGCTCGATTATACGGAGCAATTCTTCACGACGATTCTTCGGCATCTTGCTGAGGATCGCCGCTGTCGCGTCGTCGAGGTCGTAATCGCGCAGCCATCTGAACACCGTGTCTATTCTTCTCTGCTCGACGCTGTAGAGCCTCTTGCTCCACCTCGGCAGATTCATGCCCGCGAAAAATCTCTCGAAGGTGTCTCGCGTTGTGTAATCGTTTCCGAGGAGCACGGCGATCAATGGTAGCGCTGACAATTGGAGACCCCGAAACGATCTCTGTATGTATTCCGGTCTGAACATTTTACATTTTACCCGCGAAGCTCCCCCAACCAAGGGCTCCAAGGAGTCGACGGGTATGTACTTTACTCCGAAAACATAAAAGTCCGAGTCGTTGCTGAGCACGGGGCAGTCGAGGATTCTCGCCACAGCGGCGATGCTCGCGTCGGCCTCGAAAACGCATCGTACCATCTTGACTCCTCTCTGCTTCAGGACAGCCTCGAAGACGACGCTCAGAGCCGCCGAGCCGATCTGCATGTGAGCCTCGGAAGCCGGCGTGTAGTCGATAATTGCTTCCATGTGCGATGACTTGCGGGCGGCCAGTGTATCCATTTTTTTCACCTCCGCACCTCCGTCCAGCATTACCAAGGGCACAATCTCGCACTTGCGAAGTTCATCGAAGAAGATCGATACCCGATGTGAAAATTTGTCGAGGTCGCCGGCGAAGGAGCTGTTGCAACCAGCCGAGAAGAACAAGTGCGATGCCAGGGCGAGCCCATCGATTACCAGATAACCACCGTGCAACTGGTGATTAATCATGAAGCTGGGATTGCTGTTGATATACGTCGTCAGACCTCGAATACCCATCTCCGATGTGTTTTTTTGACTTGCATAAAAGCTTCGATTAAAATTGCGCGATGCTGTTGAAACTCCAAAAAATCGATTCTCCAATGTTGTCGCTGGGCCGGTCGAGCGTTCTGCGTCGCGGAAACGGCGATACTGGTGGGGGGCGGCATGTTACGCGTCTCGAGTCTCTGATGTGCTCGGATGAATCATCGCCGTTCGTGTTCTTATCGTAGTGCATCCTTGGCAGCGTAGCGCTTTCTTTTTATCCCTCGTGATCGATGTGTAGACCTGATAAAATTTTATTGGTGCGAATTAGCTATGAACTTGTTGTCATCAATATAATATTATTTATTGTTATAAATTTAACGTGAAATATTGCGAATACATTCGGAGAAATTAATGTGTGGAACGCTTCAAAGCGTAGACTGAGTTGATATATGGATCGATATTTATGTAGAAAGTATATGTATGGAGTGTCACTCCATCAACCCTGCGATATTTGTACCTGAAGATCTAAGATATGTAAAAAGAAACATACGAGTGATATCCGCGTACGAGCTTAGAACCTTCTGCGGACGAAAATTCAATGTATGTAAAATAGTTTGTACTTAATCAATTAATAATTGATTAAGTACACAAGTGTGGCAAACAGGCTTGACTTGTCGGGTCTACTTGCTTGTCCAGAATCTACCTACAATACGCAGCTTGCAATAAGAGTCTTAAAATACGAATGAAATAGAGAAAAATGTATAATAATAATTTTTAAACAAATTTTTTGTAAAATATACTGTTACACACAAAATATGAAACTTGTTCTGAACCGTACAATATTATAAAAATATAAAAGGACTCATCCCATAAATAAAATAAAGAAATAAATAAATAATAATAAACGAAATAAATGAAATTAATGCATGGATAACTTTATATATGTTCCGAAGCCAGAAGAGGATGCGCGCGACTCTACGCTAACTAGAAAAACTAATTAAGATTTACTATTTTGTTTCGAGGTGTAAAATTGAGCAACCCGTGAATAAAATATCAATATCAATAACTCGAAACCTGTAGTCCGGTCAGCATCTGCTACCTCAGTTTCTACGGTGTTGCAGTTGCATCGCATTGATGAGAGTAATTTAATAAAGAATCGGTTTATTTCGCGTGTTACAAATTAAATAAGTCTCAAACCTCACGCTCCTGCTGAGAAACAGAAGGGCGTATTCCGGACCGTTTAACACGTAAAACGACGTGGCTTACGCCCCTCTGTTTCTTAGCACTCGTTACGTCCACAGATCGCGCCAACGACCTACCGATTTCCTTTTTGTCATTAATTTATATCGGACGATGTGGAGCCTTTGATCTGCCAGCCCTTATACCATCGTCGGTGATCTGAATACGTAATTTTAGCAACACGTCAATGAAAAGCTCGTAATTGTAGATATACTTGTTAAACGAGGATAAAAAAAGAAAACGTACTTCGAACATAATCGAAATCTGTGGCATCGTCGGAGATTTCAGTATTCTGGCCGCGAACGCGGAATCGCCCAGTCGAGCTACGACGAGCCTTCTGTGCGAGCGATGAGCCACCAGTTGCCCACCGGCGCTCGCGTATACTATCTCACCCTTGCTGTCGATGTGCGAGCGAAGCTCGTTCACGACGAGAGCCTTTTAAATAAAATAAATAAAATAAATAAAATAAATAAAATAAATAAAATAAATAAAATAAATAAAATAAATAAAATAAATAAAATAAATAAAATAAATA